>JAHWLF010000322.1:0-15552 GCA_024679295.1 Phytophthora parvispora
CTGGCGGTCGCCCAGCTCCCGCACCGAGTACTCGGCGCGCACGGGGCTGGCGATGGACTGCACCAGCTCCTCGTACGTCTCGGAGAAGAGGCTCCACCAGCTCCCGAGGCTGTTGGCGTGCAGCTCGCGCTTGTGCATCTGCCGACGGAATTATCAGATGCCCATGGAGGCGTTAGCGACGGCGGGTCAAGCGCACGTGGTGATGCAGCGTCTACTGTAGACTATCGACAGCGGCAGCCTGGCCTACCTCCGCCTCGAGCTCTCCGTCCTGGAAGATCTCCATGTCCGTCCAGTGAGCGGGGCGTCCGTGCAGCGGCGCCTTCAGTGATACTTCAGAAGTGCTAGTGTTCAGCTTTCGAACGGCTGTAGTACCGTATCTTGTTGACTAAGTTTATGTAGAGGACGGTGTGCGCACAGCAGTGCGTATAGGCTAAACTTAACCAGGGGTGAAATGGGTGTTTTATGCACAGGGCGGAGCAAAAACAAACTCTGGACTAAGGTGTCGCCGGCAGAGCCGCCCTGCTCACTATTGAATCCATTCCTTCGGTAGCCATCGACCCCGGACGAGGATATCACGCCATGACATCCCAGTCCAGCCATATCCTACTGGGATATCACTCGACGAGCCGCAGGGCAGTACGAAGCAAATCGGTCGTGGTGGCCAACAGCACAGTGCGACTCTCGAATCCCCGTTCGCGAGCCCCAGCCTGGGATGGGACGCCTACAAACGGCGTCTTCCGGCTCAAATTGTTTGTACGAAAGCGTGAAGACGGTCTGGCCAGCGACAGCGAGAAAAGTCTCCCCGTGGTCTCCTTTGGTTCTGGTGTACTTGTGCTGCGTTTGCGAGTCCGCTCACTCTCCAAGGATGTTCGATACGGGCCATGACCAAACCAGTCTTACGCTGCTGATAACTGGACCGGACCGGACAGCCTCGTGAAGTGGAACTCTTGTGGAAAAACGGAGGACAATACCCCTTCGACAGCGCTCGTGTTACGTGAGTCATGCACGCTGCATTCGCTTCAGTGTCGACTGCCTCCTTTGCTGCGGCTGTCCTCTTGCGGTGAATACACGAGGCAGTTTCGAGAAAGCCAGCAGCACCTCGAGTTGCGCCCCACCCAAACTCCAGTTATCGCTGTTGGGGCTGCGGCTTCACTCATCAATGTCGTTGCAGCCGCGGAGCCGGTGGCCGAAACGCTTGTCGCCTTCCAGGAATCTCGCACCGCACGTCGTCCTGCTTGAGTCATTCTCCAAGTCGACACGAAGTTCACACTCAACGGACCCGCGCCAATTTCTTCCAGGATGAGCGCTACGGAGCGTCTTCTGACCGAGTCAGCAGCGTCTGCATCCGGTGGTCACGAATCCTTGGAGAAAGGGGCACAGCGCATGCGTGTGACGTTGGTCTTCATCCTGGCGGGTTTCGTGACCATTTGGCTGCTTTGCGTGGGGCTGATTTGGCACCTTCGAGTGAATCGAGCAGGAGCCCTAAAGGGCGACGCTGCGGCGGCAAGAAAGGTGATCTTGCCGGCGTACGAACCAGTGCTGTTCGTGTTGAGCATCATTAATGGGGCGTACATCGTTTTCCTACTGGTTACACTGGCAACGGGCTACTTTGACGCGTTCGTATCTCCGATCATACTGGAAACGTTCTACTGTGGAAACATGTTCATGTTCGTGATCGTGCTGGTGTTGATGTTCCAGAAAAGCCTCTCGTCCCCCGCCGTCAAACGATCGGTGGTGATATCGTTGGCTCTCTCGTACTATCCTGTCCTGTACGTCTGGGCGGCGACAAAGTTGGGGAAACCAGAGCAGCAGAAAAGCTTCACGATCGGGCTTCAATTCGTACGCGCTCCGCTCATGCTTCCGTTCGTGTTTGCCTTCGTAAGCCCTCCCAGCCGAGCCACAAAACGTATCATCCGTGAATTGTGTTTCGTCACCATCGCGTATTTCCTATTGACCGTGCTGCTCATGATCTTAATCATGAACCCGAAGACAGCGGGCAGGGATAGCCAAATCGTCGTCTACGTGATGATGGTATGGATTGCATTCTGCCCATTAGTTGTCTGGCGCGTTCTCAAGGCTGATACTGAGTACTGGCGGGGCGTAGGGCGTCTCTCTCTGTCCTACCCGAACGGTTTAAGCGAGCGCGTGTCATCTGAAGGTCTTCATCTTCTTATTGAGATGAACCGGAAGTGTGTGATCGATTTTGCGTATTTGAAGCTCATCCGGCAGTTAGGAGTCGGATCGACGTCGACTGTGTATCAAGGAACGCTGAAGACAAAAACGCATGTGGCCGTCAAGGCATACGCACCAACGAGCTGCTTGGAGAACGTCATGGCGGCATTTTCGCACGAAGCCGCGATGTGCAGTGTCCTAAATCACCCAAACATTGTCAAGTTTCACGGAATGTGCGTCGTACCACCAACGATCTGCCTAGTATTTCAACTTTGTCAAGGTAGTCTAGCTGACACTCTTCAGGACCAGGTTCGCCGACAAAATCCTCGCTCTTCTCGACAACAGCTTCTCATTAATGTGGGTTACATGCTAGATGCTGCTCGTGCCGTCGCTTACCTCCACAGCTTTTCGCCTCCATTCGTCCATCGAGATATCAAGCCCTCAAACTTCCTTGTGGATTCGGAATGCAATGTTCGGCTTTCAGATTTTGGTGAGTCACGAAGTGTATCGAAGACACCCCTAGAAGATAAACAGTTTGCGATGAAGACTGCCACAAAAATGGACTACGTAGCGCCAGAGATTGTCAATGGTGAGCTGGTGCTTTATGGCGAGGCTGCTGACGTGTACTCACTCGCAGTTACGATGTGGGATATTCTGCACCCCGCCGTCGACAAATTACGCGGTGTCCGCCCCACGCTGGACACCAGCATGCCTCTAAGATTACGTTGCATAATTGAACGATCATGGCATCAAGATCCCGGTCTCCGGCCTTCTGCATCGCAAATTATCAGCGCCCTGGAGGAAGTCCAAGACGAACTAAGCGCACGTCTGGTACTCGATATAATGAGTGATCTGTGTGAATACCCCCCATCCCCAAAGACGAGCGGATCGAGTGTGCGATCAGCAGTTCATCAATCATGTACTTTTCCAGGGGCTTTCATCGTTGACCGAATGATTGACCATCGCATTATAAGGAGCCCAGCAGAAGGGATACGAATGGGCAACGCAATGATGGATTCAAACGTGGTTCACCACATTAACCATTCCAAAAGTTTCGAGAACAGCTCGACTGCGCTATACTACTTCGACCTGGATGAGGCACAGCTCAGTTTGCCGACCCATCTAGAGAGTCAACTGCATCGAAGCAGTTCCATGAGTCTAAACGAGTCGAGTATCCCCATGCTATCGCGTGATTCCCATGGCGGTCTGCCCCGCACCTCGTTCAGCTTCGTTCGAACACGAAGCGATGCACCATGTCAATGTCGCCAGCTTGGCCAGCGGCTCCTCGGCAGCAAGTCTTCACGATTCCGTCGCCAGCGACAGTTCCAAGCTGCACCCGAGGCAATCGTTGAAAGTAACATTCTTACGACCGCTTTGCTGGTTGAAGAGGAACGCTTGGAGCTACCCGGTACGGCAGCCACCATGGCCTGAAGAGTGTGTTGATGAAGGAGGATGCATGAGTAAAGCGCCCCTGCGTGTCCGCCGCCACAGATGGAGCGTGAGGTGAAAATGCTGCTCCACTCCATCGGCAAGGTGGCCAAGTCGAAGCAGAAATGGCTGCGCGCTCGGCTGCGGAGGGAGATACTGCACGCCATCAGTAAGATCACCAACGCCGTGAACGACTTCCACGGCAAGCTCAGGAGCTGGATCGCCGCGGACTTCAAGACGTTCCTACTGCCGTCGTTCCAAACGTTGGTGATCGTGTGCAAGTACGATAATAAAATGGCTGCGGACGGTATGCCACAGTTCGAGGTGCGCCGCATCTGCAGCACCACAGCGCACGGAATGCTTGGCTTCGGCCACTTTAGCTTCTCCGAGCAACAAAGGTGAAGTGGAATCTCGGCGGGAGCGGGGTGTGTCGGTGCGCGTTCTGCGGCGCCGAGCATGAACGGAGACCTCAACGGCGCCAAGAACATCGAACTGTTGCTCTAGCCCGGACAAACCGCCTTCATCACGAAGATCTGCCGTTTTGAACTTTTACAGGCCCATAAGCGCTAGAGCTTCTTATGTTGTTGAAAGAGAAAAAAACAGAGTTCTCCACATGATCAACTACAGCGTGTACCCGGTATCACTGCAGGCATGCCTGAAAAGCGTGCAAGTTGAAGCGGGCAACTGATGCGTTGGCAACGTCGACAGCGGCGCTGCATTCGTGTGCAGCTGGCGTGCTTAGTTTTCAGGAGTATGACAAACAGTGGCTGGTTGCGGTGCGAATTGCTTTGAACGGCTAGAACCGGCTTCCGCCACCGCTTTCTCGCTGAAGGTCGGGGTACAATCCCAGCTTCCCGCTCGATAGAATGATCACCGCACAGGCGACGACGGGGTGCTTGGAAGATTACAAGGTTTGTTTAACAAGGCGAGAACCGGCTACAGTTCAGACCTTCTAACGGCCGTGAAGGGGTCTTGTGCATGGGTACTTTTGCCTACTATGGGGGAACCAAGGAAACAATACTTTTTTTCTATCGCTGTTTTCTAGGTTCTGCATTAGCACACGGGCAGATGCAACCGTCTTGTGTTTCCAGGAGGCCTCTGTACGTCAATCTCCCCATTTCCAAGCCCCCCGCCCTAACTCTTTCCTCCATTTTGCTGACTTCGTAACCTGGCTTGAGACTTCATAATCAGTTTTACCCGCTCACGAGCACGCCACGGATACCTGTACGGCTGATAGCTCTCAGCAGGATGAGAGGACTAATAGATGGAGCAGTGCCAAGCCTGCGCGAGTCGGTCCCTCGCGTTCTGGAAAGTATCGCCAAGACGGAGTCGGTTTTCGGGCTGACGACCACCACGACTCCACTCCCGACCCAGGCCGAAGACGATCTATCGAACTATGCCCAAGGACAGCTTGTCGTACTGATGGTGGTGCTACTGGTAAGCTACGGGTCCATGTGCGCGCTGTCTGGGGCGCTGATCGTCTACATGCGGCACAACCGCCACGTCGCACTGAAGGGTGACACGGAAGCTTCACGCAAGACGCTGCTGCCGGCTTTTGAACCTCTGTTGTGGATCTTGTGCATTGCTACGGGTTTGTACGCGCTGTACTTCATGATCTCGTTGATAGCAAAGAACTACGCTGCAAGTACTGGGACTGTTGCTACGGAGGCGCTGAGCGCTGGACGTCACTTTGTGCTGGAGCTCGCGCTGATTTTCATGCTGCAGAAGAGCGTATCACTACCGGCGTTGGTGCGTTCCATTGTCATCACCGGAGTTCTCGCGTGCTATGCGCTTCCGTTCGTGTGGTACACGACAATCAATGGTGACGACGAAAACTCGAGTGCAAACTACTGGATTGTGGCTATCGCTCGCCTGCTTCTCTTCCTGCTTTACATATATGTGGCTGTGCGACCCCCAGCACGAGCCAGCAAGCGGACGTTGCGCGAGTTCTGTGCCTTCGCAATGGTGTACCAAATCCTTGAATTCGCCTACCACACCGCATTCAACCTGAAGAACGTACACCTTGGCTTCGCGTTAATCTACGCTCACGTTTTGTGGGGATCACTGTGTCCATTTTTCGTTTGGCGATTGCTGAAAGCCGATACAGAGCACTGGCGTGGACTCGGACAGCGTGCAGTTGGTCTGCAAGCACTTTTTCGCAAAGGAAATATCCACGAACGCGTATCATCTCAAGGACTGCACGTGTTGATCGAGATGCACCGCAAGTACATCATCGATTTTTCTGTGCTCGCCATCAAGCAGCGCATCGGAGTGGGGTCAACAGCTGTGGTTTACAACGGTCTGCTACACTCGAAGACACCGGTTGCGATCAAGGTGTACACACCCACAAGCGTGACTGAAGACACTGTAGCCGAGTTTTCGCACGAAGCCGCGCTTTGTGGTGCGCTGAACCACCCAAATATTGTCAAGTTCTTCGGCATGTGCGTTTCACCACCGACAATCTGTCTGGTTTCCGAGCTGTGCGTGGGTAGCCTAGATGTGGTTGTGCTGGCGCTGGCACGACGACAGCTGCAGCCTCGGCGTCAACAATTCTTGCTGAACTTGGGCTACATGATCGATGCTGCACGGGCTGTGGCTTACTTGCACAGCTTTTCTCCGGCCTTCGTTCACCGCGACATCAAGCCAAGCAACTTTTTGGTGGATGTCGAAGGGAATGTCAAGCTCACGGACTTCGGCGAGTCGCGCAGTCTGCCAAAAGCCAACATCACATGGGAAGTTAGCAGTCTCAATGACGCTAAGAGCGCTGGTATGATACCTTCTTCTGTGACTGCTGTCGGCACCACTGCAGCAACTTCGAGCAGCTCTACTGCCGATGCCGAACACTATCAAGAGTACCCGGACTCTACATCCACAGCCAGCAGCACGCAAGGCACGAAAGCTATGCCGCTGACTCCTCCTCACACCCCTGGCTCTAGGACGGCACCGATACAGCTATCGTCAGCTGCACGGAAGGCAACGCCTGAAATGACAGTGAAAGGCACTGTCGACTACATGGCCCCCGAGATTATCAACGGGCGTGCTGGTGTCGCCTCCTACGGTGAATCTGCCGACGTGTACTCGCTGGCCATCACGATGTGGGACATCCTGAACCCTGGCGCCGAGAAGTACCCGGGCACTAACAACAACCACCTGCGTGTTCTCGAGTCCGTCATGGCTGGATCACGTCCTGAGCTAGACAGCCAGCTACATGCTGGCCTATCTGAGCTCATCACAAGCTCGTGGCACGTAGACGCCCGCATGCGTCCGTCGGCCCAGAAGATCGTCTTGGCGATCGAACGTATCCAGGAAGAAGTCTGCTCGGTATTCGCACTCGAGCTCTGTGAGGAGATTGATAACGATACGACCATGTTGAGGAGTGGCGGGACCGGCAACATGTCCAAGAGCTTCTCGGGCGAGTCCGCGACTCGAAAGATGCAAGACATCGAGGCGGTTGCCTCTGTCGGAGAAGGTATTCGACTGGGCAACATGTTCATGAACGCTGGATTCATGCACCACCTCAAGCACGTGCAGCCGTTCAAGAGCAGCGAGGACTTGTACTACTTCGACGAAGACAACATCAACTTCTGCCAGCCGTTCGTGGTGCTCGACGGCCCCACGATAAGAAGCGGCGTTGGCAGCAACAACAACGCTACTCGACGTCCCGGGTCCACATTGGGGGCCCCTCTTCCTTCTCAACTGGTGCAGTCTCCAGGCTGGTTCAAGAGCCTGCAACGGCAACACCAGCAGTCGGATCCGACCCCGCCATTGGCGACAACTTCAACTTCAACTGCCACGAAGGACTCGAAGCGGGGCGAATGGGACGCCCACACCGCCTCGGACTCGCCCCAAGACGACAGCGACACGGCGTTCGTGGAAGCCTCCAGCAACGCCACCAACGAGGCCGAGGAGTGCGCGTGCCGGAAGCTCGGCGAGCGCCCCAACACGCGCAAGCCGGCGCGCCACCGGTTCCGGCGCAAGTACCGCGCCATTCCGGAGGACAACATCCTGACGGCCAACCTGCTGCAGGAGGAGGACCTGACGTCGACCCAGGACCGCCATCTGTTGGATGAGTTCGACGACGCAGGACCCGCCAGTGTCCTCCTGCACAAAAATTGAGTCGGTTTGGCGGGAAAAATGGTCCTCCTTCCCGCCAATGCATATGATTGGTGGAATATATGTATGAAAAAATCTGCCATTGGCTGGGTTGAGTTCATTTTTGATATTCAAACAGATACCGACAATGGCGACGACCGAGTGCCCGATCTGCTCGCGGCATGTGCGCGCCGAGAACCTCATGCTGCACGTGGAGGCCTGTCTGGCCAAGCAGGAGCAGCCTAAGACGCCGCTCTTCCGCTCGCCGTCTCCGTCGGCCAAGCCCAAGTCGCCCATGAGCTCTAGAACGCCCAATCGGAGCCCGTCAAGTTTACCCCCGAGTCAGAATAATGGGTCCACTCCGTCGCCGTCACCTACTGCGCAAAAGAAGCGCAAAAGGTCGGCGCCCGAGGATGTTTCCGCCGTGCCATTGGCAGAGCGGATGAGACCCAAAGACCTGGACGATTTGGTGGGCCAGGAGGAGCTCCTGGGCCCTGGGAAGCTACTGGCCACGCTCATCCAGGCTGACCGAGTGCCCAATATGATTCTCTGGGGGTAAGTTGATGTAATGGGGTTTGCAGTGAGGTAGATTTAGTAAAAGTGCTGATGTGTGGGCTTTGGTGCTGTGCAGACCCCCGGGGTGTGGTAAGACGACTCTGGCTCACGTGATATCCAAGAAGACGGGCTGCAAGTTTATCAGCTTGTCCGGGGCGACGTCCAAAGCGGGCGACATGAAAGACGCGGTGGACAGAGCGCGAGGGGAGAAGAAAATGTTCCGTCGACGAACCATCGTCTTCGTCGACGAGATCCATCGCTTTAACAAGAGTCAGCAGGTGCGGGTGTTCAGCATTGCTCTCTTAGCCATTGATGCTGATTTTTTTTACTTTACTCGTTGGCTATGGCAGGACTTCTTTTTGCCACCGGTGGAAGACGGCACCATTACGCTGATCGGGGCTACGACGGAGAACCCGTCGTTCGAGGTGAACAACGCGTTACTGAGTCGCTGTCGTGTGTACACGCTCAAGAAGCACACGCCAGAGTCTATCGAGAAGATCCTTCGACGCGCTCTGCGGGACCACGCAGCAGGCGGTGTGCGGTCGCTGACGCAAAAGCAGGAAGGTGACGCGAAGACGAATGATGATGCGGTCAGCCAAGGAGAAGATGGCTCGGAAATCAGTATTGAGGCGGAAGATGCAGCTATCAAGTACCTAGCTAAACAGTGCGCGGGTGACGCTCGAGTCGCGCTGAACTGCCTCGAGATGGCGCTTCAAACCGCGCCGATGGATACTGAGAAGCACGTGCTCCGGGTATCTGCAACTCACGTTCAGCACTGTTTCGCGCACAGACAAACGCTTTTCTACGATCGCAATGCAGACATGCACTACGACTGCATCAGCGCACTGCACAAGTCCGTACGTGGCAGCGATGAAAACGCTACTCTTTACTGGCTAGCTCGCATGCTTGAAGGCGGGGAGAACCCGCTCTATGTGGCGCGACGGCTCATTCGGATCGCTAGTGAAGATGTCGGGCTTGCTGCTCCCGAATTGCTTCCCATGGCCGTGTCGGCTTACCAAGCAGCACACTTCATCGGTATGCCGGAATGCGACGTTGTGCTTGCTCACGTTGCCACAATGCTGGCTCGTGCCCCAAAGTCGATAGAGGTGTATGCAGCCTACAAGCGAGCGAAACAATCCATCAAAGAGTGGGATAAGGGCGCGTTACCGGACGTTCCAATGCACTTGAGGAACGCTC
Organism: Phytophthora parvispora; assembly: GCA_024679295.1. Classification (NCBI taxonomy): domain Eukaryota; phylum Oomycota; class Peronosporomycetes; order Peronosporales; family Peronosporaceae; genus Phytophthora; species Phytophthora parvispora. The sequence continues at coordinate 9,445 of JAHWLF010000322.1, forward strand.
CCACGAAGCTGATGAAGGAGTTGGGATATGGGAAGGAGTACAAGTACAACCCCGACTACACGGCAGAAGAGCTTAAAGACCAGACGTATCTACCGGATGAGTTGGTTGGCACCAACTTTTTCGCAGAAGCAGAGACAGATCACGACCCCGGATGCTGAAAGACTAGTCTTGGAGCACATTTCTGGTCGATCGTGGAGTTTGGCGTGCGCCAGCACTTGGAAACTGCGGACTGTTACCAAATAACTGAATATGCCTCTTCGTTCACTTATCTTCTACTTTTTTGTCGCTGAAGTTTGGGACCGGAACGCGACCGGGGCCGACCTTGGCAGTTCGAAACCTGCCGTGGTGGGAGCATGGCGTTCACGTTTGCCGAAGAGCTGTCCCGAGAGTTTGGAGGCGCGGCACCGATGCTCGCGGCATCAGTTGAAGACATGGAAGGGAGCCAGTGGTTCATTGATAGGCTTTACTTGGTGCAGGTGATGATATTGATCGAATATCTGTTCCTGTTCACTATGTGCCTCATTCTTGCGATATACTTACGGCGGAACCGACACATCGCGCTCACAGGGGATTCCAATGCTGCTAGAAAAGTTCTTCTACCGGCTTTTGCACCTCTCTTGTGGCTGCTCGCGAGTTTTGTCGGCGTGTACTCAGTGGTTATGGCGCTTTTCGTGACATTAGAGTGGTTACGTGGCAAGTTCTCAGATGTGCTATTGGAGATCTTCTACAGCATGCGATTGTTTGTGTTCGGGCTTGTCATGGTGTTCTTGCTACAGAAGAGTGTTTCAATCCCGGCACTCCGACGCTCTGTGGTAATCACATTAATCTTGGCTTTGTACACCCTCCCGGTCGAAATTCTGTTAACAGCGTACGTAGAACCAAGTCGACCAAACCTTGCATTCATGATAATGTCTGCTGTGCGGGCAGTGATGCTGCTATTTTTCGCCTATGTGTTCGTGAGGCCTCCGGCTCGAGCAAGCAAGCGTACGTTGCGCGAGTACTGCCTATTTATTTTCACTTACTCGACTTTACACTTTAGCAGTGAGTTTTGCTTCCACATCGGATCGAGTAATGTTGGATTCGCTCTCACTTATGCTACCGTTTTGTGGGCCGTCATATCCCCCCTGGTGGTTTGGCGAGTTCTAAAAGCTGACACAGAGTTTTGGAGAGGTTTGGGCCAACGTGCGGTGGAGTTGCAAACGCTTTTTCGCCAAAGGCATTGTCTTGATGAACGGATATCGTCTCAGGGCTTGCACGTGCTTATAGAAATGCATCGCAAGCTGATCATTGACTTCGCACAGTTACAGCTGCAGAGAAAGATCGGTACAGGAGCTAGCGCAGTCGTGTTCAGTGGATTGCTGGATGCTGTCACTCCTGTGGCAGTCAAAGTCTATACACCGACATTGTTCAGCGACGAAACAGTGACCGAGTTCTCCCAAGAGGCTGCCCTATGCGAAGCATTGAAGCATCCTAACGTTGTAACGTTTCACGGCATGTGTATCTACCCTCCAACAATCTGTTTGGTTTCGGAGCTGTGTCAAGGAACGCTGTCTGATGTCACCTGTACTGCACGAGTCAGGTTTTCTGGTAATGGATCGCGTTTTCACAACCGGCGGCAAATGCTGTTGAATGTGTGCTACATGCTGGACGCTGCTCGCGCAGTAGCATATTTGCACAGCTTCTCCCCACCGTTCCTCCATCGAGATATTAAACCAGAGAATTTCCTGGTAGACGTTCGTGGAACGGTCAAACTTACAGATTTTGGAGAGTCACGTAGTTTGGCGAGATCGAATAAGGCTGTTCCCGCTACCAGTCCGCGAAATCCTGCTATACCTGACTATTTGACGGACTATGCCGCCTTTGCAAGTTCCCCCATGGCAACAGAAATTCAGTCAATGATGACTTCCTTTCCAAAGATGACCGTGAAAGGTACAGTGGACTACATGGCACCGGAGATTATCAAGGGCAAGGCAGGGCTTGCAGCTTATGGAGAAGCTGCTGACGTGTACTCGTTGGCTATGACAATGTGGGATGTACTGCACCCAGGTGCTGAGAAATTTCCCGAGCTCAAGAGCAATCACTTGCAGATTTTTGCTTCCGTCGTGGAAGGCAAGCGTCCACAGCTCGAACTGGAGGTTGGCCACAAACAAATCCATTCAGGCCTGCGTGAAATAATCGAAGCAGCTTGGCAACCCAGCGCTCGGTCACGACCGAGTGCCCAGGAAATCGTCACAGCATTAGAACGCGTCCAGGAGGAACTATTAGCGGTTTTTGCGATTGAACTTCTTCCCGAACTCACGAACGACACCAACTCCTCTGCGTATAAGACACGCCGAGGGAATGCTGAAGTATTCACTGGTGAGCTAATTGTTGCTCGGCTTCAAGACATGAAGTTTGTTCATAGTCCATGTGAAGCCGTCAGACTGGGGAATGCTTTCATGGACGCGGGTCTTTTGCACCACAAGAAGCACGACTACAGTTTCGAAAACACGTCACTCCAGTACTTCTTTGACGAGGACAACATTCGACTGTGCCAGCCTTTAGACAACTGCAAGGCATCGGTGGCAATCAGCATAAGCGACGAAAACAGTCCCCTCGATGACGATCTCGAGCGACAAAGGGAACGGTTTGGTTCGTCGCCAAGCACACCGTTTCGTGAATCTGCAACGTGCTCGTTTTCAGAAGACCACAGCAGCGTTCACAACAACCCTACTGGGTCCAAGCCATTCAGCCTTTCTGACGAGTTGGTACGAGCAAGCACTAATACTGGAACTAGCGTTAGCGGTTCGAATGGCTGTCGGTGTCGCAAGCTGGGGCAAAGGCTTGAAGCTGCTCGAGTTGCTCGCAGACAAAGACTACGTCGAAAGTTCAAGGCCGCCATTGGTGATGAGCACTTGCTTACTACCAAGCTGCTTGAGGTCGATGATTCAGCAGTCACACCTAAAGAATATGGGATGGGTCACAACATGGACGCATTTGACTGTGTTGCCATGAACGTCCAGGCAGCATAGATTTTAATACAGAACATTCGACTGCTTGCTTCCCAAGACGATCGTCTAATTTATTTGACCTGAAGGAAGCCTCGCACTTCAGCTACGAAGGCGTACAGGTTTGTCTTGAACTGCATGCGCATCTTACGAGTTGTCGCTGTGCCCGTGGCGATGTCCGCAGGTGTCAAAAAGCCAATGAGCTCGGCAAACGCTGCAGACAACCGTTGCTGGCTTAAAGCATCCAGACTGGTCTGCTCGTGACTGATCTCCTCTGCCAACGAGGAGTAGCGCACTTGCTCAATCAAAATGAGCGGGTAGAGTGTACCCGCACACGCATCCAGGATGACGGGGTTGAAGTCTTCAAAAAGAGCCATCCGGAAGATAACGCGCAGGAAGGCCATGAACATGTCGGGGTGCTGTTGACGGTGGATCTCGAGCCCCGGCTTCTGGCCCTGCTGCGCCTTCCAGTGGTAGCTAGCAAGCTCACCAAGCGCCTGGAAGCTGTTGCGCACCACATCCACCGATACGTGACGCATACCAACGAGCAGTGAGTGGAGCAGCATCTGGAAAAGTTCACTCGGCAATGTAATAAGCTTCTCCGCGTACACTTCCACCATATACGACACCAACGTGAAATACTGCTTGCTCAGGCTGGGATAAGTCAACAGCTGCTCGGTCATAAGTGGAATCACTTGGCGTAGACCCGAAAACACCACGTCGGCCACAACGCTTGAAGCACGGGTAGCGTCGGCTTGCTCCTGCTCAGTTGTTGCATCTTCTGAAAAATCGATGAAGTCCTTCGATACGAGGTGTGACAGCAGAGTCAGCAGTGCCAACAAATCCGCGTAGTTCTCTTCTTCGACACCACCCAGCATGCTCTTTTTGCCCAAATTGTGCCGGCAGTAAGCGCGGATGAGTTCGTCGCTTGCAGTGTACACGATTAGTGCGTCGCGAGGAGACAGATAGCACAACTGCGCTTCCACCATGAGGCAGAAGAAGTTGAGGATGAGGTTCACAATTTGAGAGTCACCCTGGAAAATCTGAAAAATCTTGACGATCACTGGCAGCGCGGGCAGGCAAAACGTTGTGATGGGCGTATGACTGGTCGATTCGGCCGAACGCGCGATACCCGAGTACATCTCGACGAGCAGTGTCAACTCCTCTCGCACACGAACATCGTTTGCTGTTTGCTTCGACTCGAAGTTTGGCAGAGCGATGAGCTGTTTCAGCCGCTGCTCAACCGGGTGGCTGACAGCCTGAAAGTGAGCTACTCGCATATTTTGATCCGTTGACGCCATTCCAGCTCGGCACAAGGCCTCCGTCAACTGACCTCGAAGATTTGCAGGGATTCTGGCAACTGCACCATTGAGTGCAGTTTCGTTTCCAGCGGTAGACGCAGCCATGAACGACCCAGCAGACGCATTGGCTTGGACAAGCGACTGCCACATCTGTGCGCTCAGAACGAGGTTAATGGCTTTCGTGTTGGAGAGCACCAGCAAGAACTCGATCAGGTTTTCCATGACCACGGGCTGGGTAGGCCAGTGGAGCAAATACACCGTGGCTTTTTGAACCAAGAAATTCAGCAACTCGCCAGCACGACCTCCATTCTGGAAACCAAAAACTTGTAGTAGTGCCGGCGCTACTTCACTGGAATCGACAAGAATATCAGGTGTCAGGTACGTGGCACACAGCCGCGTGATCGTTTTCAGTAATTCTTCGGAGACAAATGGACTGACACAGTCACTTGTTGGGTTTTGAGCAAGTCGGGATGCCTCGAATTCCAGCACTTGGCTCATAATCAACAGGATGAGGCTGATCACGGGGGAGTCCTCGGCTGTGGTAACAGCACGAAGAGTGACGTGGATACGGTTCGGAATTCCTGGACGTTCACCTTCAAAATCGTCGGCAAGGAAGAGTCCCACAAAGAGGATAACAAAGTGGAGCTTCTCAAAGAGTTGTGAAAGCACCGGAGTCATCTCATCACGACCTTGCAGTTTGGCTAATTCCTGCTGCACGCTAGTCATCAGTGACTGCACTAGCGAGCTGAGCAATGACGCCGATGCCGACGAGTTCAGCCTAGCAAGCGCTGCAGCGAGTTCATACTGTTCGCGTGCACTACTCGCCGCATTGTCTTCTACGTCCTCCTCTTCATCCTGCTCGGCTAGGGCCTCCACTGCACACAATTCCAACTGCACCTGAAGATAAAGCTCTAGCACTGGTGCTGAGGCCTTACTCAGAAGCGCTAAAGCTTGTTCCGCTTCTGGCCTGGATGAACCGGACACACCGACGTCTAGCACTTGTTGGTCATTGATGAGTGCCACCCACGCATCCAACAGAATGTCAACACCCTCGAGCTCCCAAAGCTCGTCGATAGCCTCGTTGGGGCGTTCGCGCAGGTGTTGCTGGATACGATCTAGAGCTGAGTGCAGCAGCTTGCTGGTAAGGGATGCTAGCTCCTCGACAAACGAAGAAAAAAGTTGTCCAGAGTTTGCCTGCAGCAGCGCCTCAAGGCCGATGTTATTCACAAGTCGAAAGAGTAGCTGGCAACAGTCAATCAACTCGCGCGTGGCTAGTTCGTAGCCCGTAAAATCACTCTGCGCAAGCAGATCCAAGAACGGGTTGTGCACGACCGTGACAACGCCACGGAAAATTTCGCCCAAGAACTGCACCTGCTCCGTCTTGCGCTCGAAGATCGGGCCTTGCAGAGATGCTAGCTGGATGAGAAATTGCCTTGCCAAGTGCAGCAGGGTCTCGTTTTTCGCCGCCACATTGCGGAAGAACGCGTACGTGTTGAAAGCCGAGTGGATCAGATCCGGTCGCACTAGGACAGGTCTCCACGAAGCCTGTGGGGTCAGCACCGGTCGGTTTCCACTGTCCTCATCGTTCGTGGACGCGCTCAAGCTCCACGTCAAATTGCCTGCGCGCGGGTCTTCGAACTGCCAGTTGAGCAGCTCAACACAAAGCTGGAACGCCGCATCCAGCAGCTCCAGCTGCTCAGGGGGTACGTTGCCCGCCGCTCCTGCATCTCCGCAGGCCGTGGTCGTGCTGCGGATCGAGTCTTCCAGCAGTGGCACCGCCAGCGCCACAATGTTCTTGAGCCCGCCGCTCTTCTCCAGCG
>JAHWLF010000323.1:0-15715 GCA_024679295.1 Phytophthora parvispora
AAATTCGGCATGTCGGCCGTCTCGGACGCGCGAAAGAGCAGCTTCAACACGGGCGACGTCCAGATGGTGCTGCGCCGCTACTTCGCCCCGATCTTCGTGCGCGACGACGACTCGCCGGCCTGCAGGCAGTGCGGCATGCGCTTCGGTACCTTCCGTCGCCGCCACCACTGCCGGCTCTGCGGTAACGTGTATTGCGCCGACTGCACGTCCAACAAGGTGAAGCTGCCGATCGACGCGCCTACGTACGAGAAAGAGCAGCCCGTTTGCACGCGCTGCTTCCGCAACGTGCAAGCCGGCGACTTCTTCAGCATTGTGGGCTTGCGCCGTAAGCTGGACGACCCGGCGTCGACGGTTGATGACAAGGTGGAGCAGACCATGCAGCTGGCGATGACACTGTCGGCTGGCCGCCCGGAGACGGACGGGAACATGGGACTGCATCGCGTTGCGCAGCTCAACGACGTCGAGTCGGCCGGAGGCGTGGCTTCCTTCTGTCAGTTGCTGAACACCGACCTGGAGCCACTGCAACAGGCCGCCCTCGAGATGCTGGCGAATCTCATCGAGCTCGAGAATAGCGCTGGCAACGAACTGCCGGCGGGCGAGGCCTTCGCGCAGTCGGGCGCGTGCGCACAACTGGTGAAGGTAATGGGGAACCGAGTGATGGAGCAGCAGCTAGGTCGCAGCGTCCGGCCTGAGGTGGAGCGCATGGCGCTTAGACTTTTCTACCACATCTGCCAGTCCACGACGTGCCAGACCGCGCTTCGCAAGGCAGGTGGTGGTACGCGCTTGCTGGAGTTTTTGTCTGTGGACTCGCCGTCGTCACTGGAGATGCGCGTCGAGGCCGCGCGCTGCTTGAAGCGTTTTGTACAAAAGAACGTTGAAAACATCACCGAGATGACCCAGAACAAGGGCGTGGCGTTGCTCTGCACTTTACTGGGCGATTTCATCGAGCTGCGATCAGGCAGCACCCTCGAAAGCAGCGGTGTTGAGTTTCCTCAGGACGAGTCGCATGAAGTAGCGATTGAGGCGATCCTGAGCACGATCTGCGAGTGTATTCACTTCGCGGATAGTGGTGCTTCTCAGGTGCAACGCGGCGTTCAGCAGATTCCTGCGGCCAGCATTCACTCGTTTGTGACTGTGCTGCAAAAGGGTGACCGCGTGAACCGCATGCTTGCATCGCAGGTACTGATCCAGGTCTCGAAGGAGCCGTCTCTAATCACAATTCTGGCAAAGGAGAAGGAGTTCATCAAGGAAATAATGTGGATGTTGGACAGCGACGAAGACTACACCATCGCCTCCGAGATCTTGTGCGGGCTGTGCTCGACAATGCCCAAACAGTCCCTGAGCGATACGGTCCCTGGCGAAAGTACTGATGACGCCCACGAAGAGGTGCTGAAGGTCATTTACGACCTGGAGGTGTTTGATCTCGTGCTGAAAAAGCTGAACGCCTGTGTCGTTGGCGACAAACAGCTCGTGGGTGAAATCACGTTCCAAAGGAATCTGCTGGGAATCACAATGAGTTATAGCGCCGAATCTGCGGCTTACGTGGACTACATTTGCTCCCGCAACTGTGTGCCCACGCTGTCAGCCTTCTTGCTTTCCCGCAAGGAGCGTCTCATTCCGCTGTGCGCGCAGACTTTGATGAACCTGTGCGAGTTCAATCCCAGCATTTTCGATGAACTCTACGACCGAAACGTGTCGGACTTTTTCCACCGACTGCTGCAAACACCTCCCGATGAGAACCGGTTGTCAGCTCTCCGTTACTTCCGGGCTCTCGTGGACAACAAGCGCCCGTTCTCGGTTGGTGTTCTTGATACACTCTTTCTCATGGCTTCTGGACGGGATGAGGTGCTCAAGGCTGGAAGTATGGATGTGCTTGCCCGTCTCAGTGGCGTCAAGTCCATTGGCGCTGTGCTGGAGCCTTTGGAAGAGCCTCCGACCCCGGAGATTGGAGAGATGGTGCAGAAGCTGCAGGAGCGTGTCGTTGGCGTGGCCTATTTCCCCGTGCTGATGACGATCGCGTGTTCGTCAGGAGACAGTGATCTGCGCAGCAACGCTATCAAGTGTCTCAGTTGTGCTGTCGGTGGCGGCGATGAGTACGTTGCACGGATGCTTGACCAGGAGATGTTGCGCGCGTTCTGGACGGGTTTGCGCCGATGGATGGACGTACCTGCCGACGACCTCACTCCAGTGGAGATGCAGCTGAACAAGGCGCTGTTGCAGCTCCTGTACTTGGTGTTAAAGATGGCATCATCGCGAATCGCTTCCATGGGCGAGGACCAAGTCACAAACCTCGTGACTGTCGTGACCGAGTTCATCGTGTCGCAGCCTAGCCGCCTGGTCATGGGCATTCGCATTATCCGCTTGTTGATCGCTCATTCGGCCTGGAAGGACTCTTTCGTGGCGCTGTATGCTGTGGAATCGACTTCTACTGGCTTAAAATTCTTGCAAGCGCTCATGAACGGCATCGAGCAATCAAGCATTACGGCGAAGGAGGATAGCGAAAACTCAGTGTTCGATGATTCAGTCGCTGTTCTGAAAGAGCTCATTAAGGACCCGCAGGACTATGACCAAGACGATGAGCAGGGTGGTGTTGCGATGGCGAATGACGCAATTGTTAACCTTATTATTAGCGCTGGAGTTCACATTTCGCTACTTGAGCTGCTTCGTGGTAATGCTGTGCGCGACAGTATAAGGAAGACTGAAGGATCTCTGTCGGAGGCTGATGAAAAAACCGAGGAAAGCCACGAGTACGTTGTGACCCGTGCACTGGAGCTTCTGGATTTATTGGCGCGTTCGCGTCGCATTCGGTTGCTTATCTTGGAGGCTGGCGATGCGTTGGACGCATTAGTGAACGCTTATGAAGCGACAACCGACGACTACGAAGACAGTTCCGCTGCTCGTCAGCTTATCGCCCAGGACATCGGGCGGATTCTCATTCATTTGTCCAGTGACCCATTGGAGTTCCGCAAGACGCTGTATGACCACCGGACGGTTTTGCCGGGTGCAATTCTGAGCAACATTCTTTCCCCCGTCGAAGAAGTCGCCGAGACGGCAGAAGAGATTGTGCTTAACCTCGTGGAGTCGGATTTCGCTACTTGCCCGTTGTGGCTTGATCTGATCGAGACTGTTAACGTGAGACTGGTGTTCCAGGTGGTGGTGGGAGCAACCCGACCATCGGTGAAGGTCACGGCCGCCCGTAAGCTGATTGATATTGTGTACTCCCACCCGGAAATTCTTGATGACGAAGAAGCTGGCCTGTCAGCGGAGGAGAAGAGTACGCTGGTGTCAATGCTGATTGGCTTCTTCGTAGACTTCGACCCGCGTACGTCCGTGGTGGGTGTCCTCGCTCTAACATTGCTGCTTAAGAATGGTCAAGCTCTCGACGAGGAGCAAATGGAGAAGATCGCTGTGGACGGCGCTGTGTCGTTAGTCTACTGGATGCAAAAGGGTACCGAGCGTCACCAAGAAAATGCTGTTAGGATCCTTCACGACGGTGTGACAGACCCAGCCATCCTAAAAAAGTTTTACGAGCAGCTACAAGCCCCTTCAGTTCAGCGCGAGACTGCGTTCTTGCTCGAGCTGGGACAGCAGCTCCTCGATGTTGACATCAGGTCGAATCCAGAGGGACTCTTCAAGCGGTGCAAGCTCTTGCAAGGGCTCCTTGAGGTGACCGACATCGATTCTTTGCCGGCCGACTGCATGGACATCATTGAAGAAGTGACAGCATATCTGTTGGAACTATCAGAAGAACAAGGCAACGAAACGGATCATGCAGGTGAGGAAGCGGAAGACGTGAAGCTCAGGGAGGAGTTTTTGCTTGTCATCATCCGCTTCATCGCAGTTCTGATTCCATCGGGCACGTTTCACGCGACGCTTGTGCGTCAAGACGCAATCGAGAAATTGGCGTACGTCCTCAACGAGCAGAAGAAGGCAGCACAGCCGTCGGTCGACGTCATGGATGAATCGAGCCGTCTGCTGAGGCATCTGTGTGTGCACGAAGTCCCTCGACTCGTGGCTTGCAATGGTGTGGAGATCTTGCTGGAAACCGTGATGAACCGTGAGGATGAAGATGATTCAGAGCGTGTGGCTGAAATGCTGGAGACGTTCAATTCGGTTATGGAGTGCGGCCCCACAGGCAAAGCCGCGCTGATGGCGACGAACGACTTCCTTTCGAGCCTGACTAGAGGATTCAAAACCGTGTGCGGCGACTTGAGTGAGGGTCAAGAGGCATTAGCGGCACAGCTACTTGACAATAGTTCCGATGGTCGGAATACGAACTTGGAGGTCGCTTGTGGTCTCTGCCTTTTGGTTTTCTCAATCGCACACAGCGGTTCGTACCGTGAACGGGTATTCCAAGAGACTTCGCTCGTGAAGCACATCGTAGCTATGATGGCTTGGTTCCCGTCGATCTTCTCGTCATGCGAAGAGGCCGTTACACCAGAGCTGAAGGGCAAGTTCTGTTTGATCTTCGCTTCGGGTCTTCCCTTCCTGGAAGCTGCGCTAGTGTCTGCAGACGGGACCTCGCTGAAAGCCGAGGACAAAGAGGTGCTCTTTTCGAACGCGATGGCCGTGTACAGCAAGACGCTTACGAGCTTCGTGAATGGCCACGGATCGTCCGACCTCTTCCTCGCCGCGTGCGAAGGACTGAAGAGTTTGTTCGATACCGACAGTGGGGTGGTAGCCCTGGGCGATGATGGACAGAAGGAGTTCGAGACATTGCTAAAGGAGCAGGTTTTCCGCTCACTGAAGGCGACCATGTACTCCATGGAGTGTGTGACGGCTCTGCTGGAAATTGCCGTTGCTGTGGTCCCTGCTCGGGCGAGCAACCAAGACGAGCCCGTGGAGGAGGAGCCTACTCGGAGCTCGTGGCTGGTGGCTGGAGTGTTGCACGCACTCTTCAACTGGGAGATGTTTGGAGACGACCTCGACGTGTCGGTGTTGTTCACGTTGATGCGGCGATTCTGTTCATCTTCGAAGATCCGCAACTCCTTGTACGAACACATCGACTACGAAAAGATGGTGGAGATATTGGTGGAGTTCGCGCAAGTTGCTAAGTGGCGGCGTTGGCGCAAGTATGCCTTGAGCATGCTGATGTTACTCGGCGAGGACGACGCTCTGGATCATGCACAGAACGGAGGAGCAGGACATGTGCCGCTTCTCCAGGCGTCAGCTACCAGTTCATTCCGAAGCAGCGAGATGCCTGCATGCGCGACCCGCTGCTTCCACTGCCGCCAAGTGGTGCACGCGCCCATGCAAGCCAATTTGTGCGTGATGCCGTGCCCGTACTGCCAGAAGTCGATCGCTGTCGCGTCCGATAATTCCTCGGCGGCTATTGACACGCTCCCATCCGTCGTGGAGGACAACAGCTTCCACAATGGCTCCAAGGGTTTTTCTGCTGGGGAGCCAGACTTCGTCTGTGTGAACTGCAGCAAAGCGATCGAGCTCCCGGATGGCCTGAGTCCCGGGGAGATTGTGTGCCCCCACTGCCTGCAGCTTGCTGCGGTGAAGAAGACGAGTCAGTCGGTGTTGCCAGCGTTTAGCAGCGAGAAGAAGAGGTCGTCGACGTCGTCGGTGCGCTCGGTTGAATCAGGAGCGAGTCTGCCGAAGGACCCGTCCCTGTCTGGCATCGACGTGCGGGACACCAAGGTGGTGAGCTGCGGCCACTGCGCGAAGCACCTGATCGTTAAGAATGGCGCGTCGGCGGTCAAGTGTCCGTCGTGCCACGGAGTGTCCAAGCTCTCCACGACGACGAGTAAGTTGATGACAAGTGCTGCGCTGCTGTGCATACTGTCCGTCTAACGTAGTAATTGTGTTGTGTGTGCAGCCCAAGAGATGATGCGTTGCAAGAACTGCAACACGCTGCTGAGCCTGCCCGCGGGTGCCAGGGCGTACAAGTGTATGAAGTGCCTGCAGACCACGCGGCTATCGTAGGGAACTGCGGAGATTCCGTCTAGGTGAGAACGACCGCGCGCAGTGGGGCTTGTGAACCTCACCCTGGGTGGTTGTGTAGTGTTGTGTAGTGTTGAAGGGAGCCAGGCATTCCGACGATAGACAAATGCAGAGCTGGGATTAATGAGTAAGAAGCCTGGTCATGCGTATACTGCGGCTGTTGTTGGTTCGTGCGCCCCGTTACCCAGTCGAGTCCATGAGGTCTAGCAGGTCGTCGCCCGCTTTGCCTTCGCGCTTGGCGCCGTCGTCATCCAGCTTGAAATCGCGCAGAATGGCGTCCGTGGAGCTTTTGCGGTCGCTGGCGGCGTCGATCCAGATCGTGGGGATCTCCTTGTCGTCCTCGTCGTCGCCGGCCGGGCCCTCCTTGCTCGGGTCGTCCGGGAACAGGTTGATACGCAGCTTGTTGTCCCCGTCGACGTCCTTCGCGGACGCGGACGCGCCCACGAGGTCTGCGAGCAGGTTGAGACCGTCCGCAGCTGTGGCTTTGAACGTCTTCTGGTGTTTGCGTGTGTCCAGGCCCTTTGCGCTCGCGCCGGCGCCGCGCAACTTGCTGTCGGCGAAGAGCTGGCGCGTGGAGCGCGAGAAGCCACCGCCATCCTTGGAGTCGGCCTCGTACATGTTGAAGCCCAAATGCGCGTTGAGCTGGCCGCGGTCGAGCACGGAGCCCTCCGGAGCCTCGACGGACCCGTCCGCGCTGGCGATGGTGAAAGTGTCCTCCTCGTCCACGCGGCCGGAGTCGTCGAAGTACTGCGTGACGCCGGGGACCTTGCCGCCCGTGGCTGTGAAGCCCTCGTAGTGGATGGCCAAGGTGCCGTCCATGCCCTGGATGCCGTTCTGCAGGAAGAGCGACACCTTGATGCGCGTGTCCTGGAAGAAGCGGCACAGGTACTGCTTGAGCATGTAGAAGTCGGCAGGGCTCATGCTGCCGAAGTTGTGCGACGTGAGCTGGATGGTCTCGCCCACGAGGCGCTTCACCTCGGCGGACTCGACGAGGTTCTTGGTGTTGGAGAGGTGGTTCATGGTCACCTGCAGCAGCTCGTCGGCGGAGGAGCACGACAGCACCTGGTACTTGAAGCCCATGCGCATGAGATCGTAGAGCTGCAGCAGCACGGGGTCAATCAAGCGTCAGAGCGGGCCAAGTCTCTCATTGCACGGGATCACCAGCTCTACCTTGTCCATGCTGTTGGCGTTGAGGCGCATGATGGACGAGTGCGCGAGGCGGTCGAAGATCTGGCGCGTGGACACGTTCGAGTACATGCGGTGCGGCTTGAAGAGCTCGGCCATGAAGGTCTCGTTGTGCATGGTCTTGACGATGTCCTCGAGCACTGGAAGAGAAGATCACTAACGGTTTAGGGGCGATTTCGTTTCCAGAGCAGAGTTCGAGTCGCAAACCTTTGGAGCTCTTGTCGCGCGGGATGTTTTGGGCCTTCAGGCGCTGGTCCAGCACGTAGATCATCTCGGCGCCCATGTTCACGATGAGCATGGGCATCGTCATCAAGGAGCCCGTCATGGCCACCGGCTCGGTTGGTGCTTGGCCGCGTTACTGGAGACTTGGAGCGCTACCCAGGCGTCGCACCCCTTCGCGGAGATCCGCGCCACCGACCGGCACGTCGATGTCGGGGACAGCAGACTGCAACTTCAACGACAGATACATGTAAGTGATAAGTGATTTACGAGGTGATAATGCGCAGTTCTAGCCGCATTTTAGGCCGCCGAGTGCAGCGTCAACACCGCACGCGGCAGCAGGCGCTCGACTACCAGTTCCAGTTCCCCCAGCGTCGAGCCATGCGGACCGGATACTTCGCCAACGCTTGACGCTGCGGTCGACACCAGCAGATCAAGCGCCTCCAGAAGAGGTTGAGCCAGCGACTCCGAACTCGACGGGTCCACTTGAAGTGGCAGCTTGGATCGGTTGACACCACCGCTGGTTGGCTGCATGGCACACGTTGAAGCTCGCTTCAAGGCAGCCACAGCGCACCGATGCACTGATGGAATGCTGTGCAGAGCGGGCAGCAACCGAGCCATGGCCAGCCCCATCATGTGCGCGTTGGTGTCCGTGGCCGCCACGCGCGACAAATACGTTGTCCGCTTCCACACGCTGGCATAGAAGGCCGAGCTGCATGCCACCGGCAGCAACCGCGTCCACGTCGCTCGTCGGTCCGGGTCCTGCTGCAGTTCGCGGAGAGCTCGAGGAGCTATGCGAGCGCCCCAGGCGTCCTTCGTGGAATTCGAGCTGTGGTCGTGCAGGAGCTGCAAAAGGAAGGCTGCTGTCCCGATCTGGATGAGCTGGGTCGCGATGTCGTCCAGTGCTCGGGCTTGGGCTGAGGCAAGCACGACGTCGGCGCTGGTGCCACCGCTCAGAGCCATGTCCATGAAGGCCAACACGGCGTGCTCGGCTTCGATTGATGATCGGAGCTTCAGTACCTGCGCCACGAGCAGATTCGAGATGGTGGAGCAGATTGATTCAACACCAGTGGTGCCGACCAAACCGACGAGATGATGCAAAGCTGCGCTGTCTGCGTAGTCACGAGGGTCGATCTCTCCTGAGACTGCAGGGGCCGACACGAAGCAGCTTCTCCGCACTGACACCAAGACTGGAGGAATTGCTACTGCTGAAGACGACGACGACAATGATGTTGGATGGCACCTCCTCGTGACGAGCGAGACGAACAACCAGGCCAATCGATCGACCAGAGACCACGCTTGCAGCTCCGTCTGAGCTACGCGTGGCGTATCTGTCGTCCACTCCAGCAGCCTCTTGTCCTGGGGCAGCACCGACGCCAATGAGTCGAACTCAGTCACCAGCGTCTTGGTCAACACCACTTGAACAGCTTCCCCCAGCAAAACGTTATCGCAGCCTTCAGGTTCGCACCCGCCAAAAAGTCTTTGCGTGGCACGGAGGAAACACCGAATCTGCTCGCACGCGTTTTTCAACGAACAACGCAGGCCGGCTGCGTCGATGGACCCCGTTGGGAACACGACGAAGTCTCGTAGGAAGCGGATGAAAGCCGCTTGGACTTGCTGCACAATTGCGCTCTTCACGATTTGACCTTGTGAATGTTGCACGATGTGCTCTAACAGAGCGCGGACCAGCTCGAGATAGTGCTCCTCGTCGCCGATGGTCTCCGGTTTGCGACCATCGGAAGCGTTGTTGCTGCTGGCGACGAGGAGACTTTCGCTGTTGCGAGTCAAAATGGAAGACGTCACTGTTGTGGGCGATGCTAACCGCAGTTCCGCGTTACTTGGACGTGACACTCGACTGGCCTGCACGCGCGAGAAACTCGATAGCTTCCTGCTGCTTGCTGTGATCTTTGTCTCTGCTTGTTCAGGCCTTTCCTCTTGAGAAAACACTATTTCGTCGCGCTGAAGATTTATATCCCGCTTGACCATCACCTCAAGTCCGAGCTCGATTTGCTTCACGAGGCTCTCTCGCATTCGATCGATGCGTTGCAGCATTCGCTCCGAGTGCTGCGCTGCTTCTTCAGTATCCACAAGTTCATCGAGAATGTACTCTCCTGCAACAAGACTGGACAGGACTTCAAGAAGACCTATCGAAGATGACGGAGAGGTGGTCAGTGTCTGGTCGAAGCACTGCTCGAACACGATATCACGGAACCACCAGCACTTGGAGAAGCTGGCTGCGTGCTCAACTAGTTGAGCGTTGACACATATGTACTGTGTGTGCCTCACCGCACACTCCATCCGAGCTCGGAGGACGTCAAGCAGCGGGAGATGTGTTCCGGTGACCAAATGAGCGTTCGCTTGACGCCACTCTCGCACCCACGTGACCCGCGTTGATGATAAGCTGTCCACTCGGTACCGCTCCCTGTCCAAAAATCCTCCAAGAAGCGGCTGTATCGTAGCCTGTGACGATGTTGACTCGATTGCTGCAAACAGTTCTTCAGTCGTGTACGCGATCCCTTCAGCGTCTCCACTCACAAGGAACTCCTGGTAATAATCGGCAAGGAAGTGCGAGTGCTCGTCGACAAGTCGACGCAGCCGATGAGAAAGTGTCAACAGCTCTGCCAGCTCCCGTTCAGCTCCGTTAAAACTCAGAAGAACTCGATGCAGATGCTTGGCCTTCACGTGCGTTGGTAGAAGTGAAGCCTTGTAGCCTGCAAGGTGAACCCCGTGACACATGGTCCATTCAGCCTCATCTCGAGCGACTGCCAGCGCTGCCAACAGCAGAGGGAATGATGGTGCTACGAGTCCGGGGTTGTGTTGCATGAGCTGCACGCAGTTATGTAGAAGCCACGTGGCCACCTCCCGCCGTTGTCGATGGTTTACACCACAGTTCCTCAACGCGTGTTTGCTGAGTGCGCTCATTGTCTTCTTCAACGACACGGACGATCGACTGCCTCCAAATGATGGCATGGATGAGGAAGAACTTGTTGGTGCGAGCGCGGAGGCTGAGAGAGAGGACGTCACTTGTTGATAAAGCAGGTTGTGCAGGTTGACAACGTGGTTGCGGTGAAGTGGCAGTACGAGTCGGTCTCGTGCGATAATCTCCATGAAGTCCCACAACTGAAGAAACGAGGGAGAGTTGGTAGGTGACGTTGGAGAGGACGGCGACGTTGGCGAAGAGGGCATGGATCGAGGGGACAATGCAGAGGTTCCGTCTCCATTGTGCAGCTGGTGAGGGACGCACAGCACCACGCAGATGACCCAGTCAGCCATGTCAGCAGCATCGAGCAGATCAGGGAGACTCGAGTGGGCTGCATAGGCGCCACTAACCAGCGCCTCGAGGTCGAACACGCCCTGATGTCGGAGCTTGGCGAGATCGTGGCAACCTTCGTATCTGTCGAAACACGAGAGCGCAAGAGCAGCTAACGACGCCCCCTTATCCGCGACTTGCGCTTGGAAGTCGTGCTGGATGGCCAGCAACGGTGCCGTGCCGAAGTGAAGCACGAACTCGCGCACACGGTGGTCCGTGTGCTCCAGCGGTGAATAATGCGTGGCACCTGTCTCCCCATTCGTCTGAACATGGTGGAGGAAGCTGTAGAGCGCCAGGAATCCTGGAACCACGCTGAACGAAGTCCACAGCAGATTCACCTTGACGTACTTCGCGACTGTGGCGAGCACCAGCCGCGTGAGTTGCGGATGGCTGTCGAACGTCAACAAGCTCGATTCGCTGCTGCTGCTGTTGTCCGTGAAGAACCTGGTGAGGGACTCCCATGCGGCCTGTTGCCAGTGGTGCAGACGCTTCATGAGGTGGTAAATACTGACGGCGACAGAGTGCAGGACGCTACGTTCAACATCCCCCGCCGGCAAGTTGGCGTTCATTTTCTCGATCGACATGGCCTGCATCGTCAGGAATTGGCGACCGAAGAACTTGACGATGGTTTCAATGTTGATAGTCTCCAGAGTTTGCCGAACTTCGGCCATGCTCCTGCCCTTGCCCAAAGACTGAGTGGATGCCGACGAGTGTCGGGGACTTGGCGGTTGCTTGAGATCTTCTCTCGTGTAGTGGTAAACCTCGTCCTGGTTCGTTGATGCGTCTTCCTCAGAAGGGGTCGGAGCAGTAGACGCCGTTCCTTTGCACTGGTTTTTGAATAGCGTCCTGTGGCAGCTCAGCCGTGCCATGAGTTCGTCCGCTTCATCGATAAGGCACGGCAGCTCATCCAGCAGAGTCGACACCATATTTTTTGTCGAGGGACACCGGATCAAAGGGACGGTCGCAAATGGCGAGGAGAACTCGAAGGCAGTATTTATATCGGTTTGAGAGCTCGATACTCGCCGCTTGTGAAGCTATTCGAGCTTCAGTATCATGTCAAACCAACACGAAGGCGGAGAATCGGTCGAGATTGATGAGGAGAGTGCGAGTTTTCGGGGTCTTGAGCTCACTGTCGTCCCCGCAGAAATCTTCGCGCTAGAAAATGTTCGGCGACTGGATTTGTCTGTGAATGGACTGACACGCTTCCCTGGAGCGCGTGTGAGTACGCAGCTGCCGAACTTGGAGATATTGCTGCTGAGCGACAACCTGCTACATGTACTGGAAGACGTTGTGGCGTTGGCGACGGCGCCTCGACTGTGCGAACTGGACGTGCGTGACAACCCGCTAAGGTTGAGTCACAACCGTCTGTACCTGCTAGAAACGCTGCTCTTCCACGAGGCAACTATCGAAGAGGATGTGTTACGCGAGCTGCATCGCGATGAAGACCTGAAAAGTTTTATCAGTGACTCACAGTTCCCGAAGAAATTGCTCTACCGACCGCGTCTCCCTCGTCGAAGTGCATTTCCAATGCTGCAAGTGCTGAATGGTGACTGGATCTCCGATTTGGATTCTCGACAAGTGGAAATCGAACAAGGCAGGCCTCTCGAGTACTTTCGATCGCGAACTCGCGGCATCAAGAAAGGAAAACCTGGTGGTAGACGAAAAAACAACAGCACAGCGAGAGAGAACGGCTTCAAAGTCAACGAAAGACGCTTCGACGGAAGTCGAATGACCGTCAAGCAAATGGTAAAAAAAATCGCTAACGTATCATACCTTCGCAGAGCTTGACTAACTTTACTCACTTTCGCTTTCAGCTCCGGAACGAAGCGCGAAGTACTGCAATCCCACTGCCACAGGTTTTAAAGCACTATCAAATCGATACAGAAAGTTGTGAAGAGGTACGTGAAGAATCAGACCATATTCCCAAGTCCATAGCAACAACGATATCTTCACAAAGTACGGGACGCATCGATGAGGAAGACGATGAGCACGCGCTAATGCAGCGGCTCCATCGTCCTACAACTTGGCAACCTCAATCGCCGTCAGCAGACGTGGATGAGTCTGAAGATGAAGCAGAGCCCGATGTCAAACGTCCAAGTGGAAGCAGCGAGACGGAGCCATGGAACTACCCGATCAGCACCTTTGACGACTTGCAAAGTGAAGAGCGTCAATACGTCCGCTACAAGAGCAAACACGTCGGGGGCACGCTGGAGCGCGACGATCACTTTTTCGAGTCGACGACGTTTCTCGACTGCGTGGCGCAGTGCGAGCGCTCTCGTCGATTGACGATTCGAGCGGTGGATTTACTTACGCAACCACACCCGACAGCGGAGATCTCGAGCGAGCTGTTCCCGTCGCGATCGACGCCCCATCTACCGTTGTCTGAAGCTGCGGCCACGCTGACGAACAACCTCACCTCAAACTTCACCAAGCAGCATGCACAGGATAGTTTTCAGGTAACTATCCTTGTCGCCTTTGGACTATGAACCCCCTTTGACTGTGTGCGCTTGTCTTGTTTTCCCAGCGGGTGACAGATTTTCAGCGTAAACAAGTGACAGTTGGAGGCCATTGCATTGAAGCAGGTCCGTAGTGAATCCGTGGGCTTCTGAAGTCATTGCGACTTGTAACACTTGGTGCCTTGTTCGCAGAGGTTGGAGATTACTTGTTTGGGGAGCATATCGCGCTGAGGCAGAAGACGAACCAGCTACTGAGCGGCCAGGCCGCGAACGAGATTCGGTGGCGTGACAGCGCACACGGCATCGAAGCAAGCTTGGAGGAGTCGCTGAGCAAGGTGAAGCTGCGTAATGCAGTAGACCTTGCCAATACACTCAGTGGGGGCAAGGAGCAGAAGCGGCACATCCAGGCGCTGATCGATGCCGACGCAAAGGTGATTGAGGAAGAGCGCGTGATGGAGGAGCACAAGGCCCATCGACAGCGACTTCGGCGGATCAATGCTCGCCAAGTGGTAAAACCTCCGGCTCGACGTGACGTCGAACTAGCCAAGAAGCTTGCGAGTCTGCATGAGGTACGAGCCGAGCTCTACGTAGTAAACTGTTTCGGGTGTTTGACATTCCTTGGACTTGTCGTCTTCAGGAATCGCCTTGGCAGGAGCGCAACTGGAAGGCGAAGATGAAGCTTCTCGAGCGGATGCAGGAAGACGGTGAACCGCCTACTACATTGTCCGGCCGAGCGAAGAGGACACTTCTAACCCGATCCAAGCCGAAGCTGAAGACGACACCATTTTCAACATCTTCCAACAGTGTGAAAACGGTGAAGGATGCTCCTCACGTGATGGACAAATTCCGCACGATCGAGAGTGTGGAGAAAGCGGCACTGGACCCGTTAGTTGAGGTGAACTCCCATGACCTCCTCGTGCGCTGCTCGGAAATCCGGCAGAACAAAGACAAACACGTGAAGGCGTTGGCGATGCACCGCGATCGGTTCCTGGAGGATGAGGCTGAATGGACGCACATGCGCCAAGACCCCATTAACGTTGTCCGCCGCCATCTCCGGCGCAAACTGTACCAGGACATCCAGCAGGTCCAGATTGGCAGTATGGAGTACTTTTACTCCCCGCTTTTCCAGTAGGCAGGCAGCAGCGCGACAAGCTTGAACGAAGACGACGCCATCGCAGTGTCACAACCACGATTTCGTTAATAGTTAGCAGATTCCGCACAAGGGTGGAGCTCTTATCTCACCAGCTTTTCTATCGTACTTTTGCTAGCTCCGGACAAAATCTGTGAACAGTTTGCCTAGCTGCACGATCTCTTGGGGAACCGTGGCAGCCGAGTTTTGTTTCCTCCCCAGAGGAAAGTTGCGTCACACGCCTTGATCTGCAGTCTCCATGTCGTTATACCTCGCGAGGTTAATGTCGCTCTTAGGACGCGGGTTGCCACCGAAGACCGGCTTAAGGTATTTCTCGTCGAGCTCGACCCATCTGCTGTGAACGCTCTGCGAGCCCGGAGGCGACACATTTGAACGCAGCAGCGGTTGCTGCTCGTCGGCCTCGCCCGTGTAAGCGTCCTCGCCGGTCGAAATTTCCTGCTCGGGCTGCGGGTCCCCAGTAAGCCCCAGCACACGCAGCAGTGGCCCCGTGGCCATACCGAAGAAGACCGTGGTGAACAGCACCAGGAAGAGCGTCGAGCTCTTGAGAATGGCCGCGTGGACGGGATCACCCGTCACCACATTCAGCACCAATGCAAACGCAATGGCGCCACGCAGGCCGGAGAACCAGATGACGATCATGTACGAGAACGGGATCTTCTGCTGCTCCGAACGCCCTAGGTTGGCCAGCGAGCACAGCGGGAACGTGTTGAGCGCTCTGGCCAGCAAGCACGCCCCGAAGTTGGCGAAGATGAAGCCCCAGTCCCAGACGAACGAGTCGCGGTAGGCGAAGACGCTGAGCCCGAGATACAGGTAGATGAAGTTCTCTGCCAGGAACGACATGGTGGAGAGGAGCTGCTTGAAGGCGAAGGCGCTGGCCTTGGAGATGTTGTACATGTGGTAGTGCCGGATGAAGACGCCGCTGAAGAACACGGCCAGCAGTCCGCTGAGCTCGAACAGGTCGGCCGCCAGGTAGCTCGCGTAGCAGCTGAGCAGGATGATGGACATCTCGTAGATGGGGTGCTGCCGCAGCGCCGGGTCCGAGTGGCGCAGGAAGTAGGCGGAGGAGTAGCAGATGGCGCCGGCCAGCGCCACGGAGCCCACGCCGATGCTCAGCAGGCGGAAGACCATGGACGCGGCCACCTGCACGTTGACCTCCGAGTTGCCGCTCTCCACGAACTTCTGGAAGAGCGTGAAGATGACGATGGCCACGGCGTCGTTCAGCACGCTCTCCCCGAAGACGAGGTTGAAGAGCAGCGACGGGGCCCGGCACTTCTTGAAGACCAGCAGCGTGGCCACCGGGTCGATGGCCGAGATGAGGGACCCGTACAGGAAGGCCTCGGCCGACGTGAGCGGCGTGATGAGCCCGAGGCTGCCCAGCCAGAGCAGGATGCCGCCCGTGGCGAACGTGGCCAGCAGCGTGCCCACGATGGCCAGCAGCAGGATGGC
>JAHWLF010000325.1:0-15665 GCA_024679295.1 Phytophthora parvispora
ATAAAAATGCTTCCATATTTTTTTCGCCAACCCTGATCGTACGTGTAGTATTTAGATGGCTTGAACTTGCTGGCAGTAAGTGTACCGCATGTTGAAGTCTTAGTCCTTTTAGCATTTTTGGCCAGCTCCCATTCACGCCACCTTAGATTATCAAAAAAGAAAAGCATTGACACCAAGGTGATGGAGGCGATCCGGACGACGCATTATGGCAACGCATGAATAAGTAGATACACGCTGGTCGCCACGCACTTGGCCATCTTCACGAATCACCACACCGCGCCGGAATGGGGTGAACATAATGATTGGCATCCTGAATTCAGGTTTCGCTCGCTCGCCGCCACCTGCGGTTCTGTACGGCAATCGAATGAATGCTGAGAGCTGTAGGCCGTACGGAGCACCGATGAGCGGCCAAATCTGCCTTGGCTCGTGTCCGGGGCTCCTGGTCTGGACGCAGATGACGCCGATGCAGCATCGGCGCTGCTCCTACAACTTCGCGACCCACCGGACACCGACAGTGTGCGATTACGCTCGCACGTGTCATCGTGAAATTTCCTGGCGCCCGATGTCCTGGCCTTCAAATAGTGTTGCTTGCCTGGTGTAAATGTAAATGCACAATGGTAGCAGCGGACGCCCAAGGTGTCTTCGCCAACCATTTGCGCATGCGCCCCAGCTCAGGATCGCGAGTGCGCTCGTCGCAGTTAATCGACTCGATGACACCCATGCAGCAACGGTGTCGAGCGGGTTCGACGATGGGCGGCAGGTGAACTTGGGCACCTGTGCAGGATGGGAAGCGTCCTTGACTCAAACGGACGAGTTGGAGTCCTGATTATTAACAAAGTGTGTTGACAAAACAGAGGTGGGGGTTCGCCGTCCTGTACATCCGGACGTAGGACTTCCCGCACTGCAGAGCCAGCCGTGGACTGAGAAGCTTTGAAGCACTCTCTGTGGCAGCAAGCACTGCTTGAAGCAGGCTCTGCATTGCAGGCTGCAAGATGCACAACCGTACGTGCTCCTTGCAGGAAAGATATCCCCAGTGTTTTCGCTGGTGCTTGGACTGCGCGTGCGCGAGTAACGAAATTCTGATGACGGCCAGCTTCAACACCTTGCTTACCTGCGCACGCCGCGCAGCAAGATGACGCCAATGCGAGCTGGAAAGCTCTACAAGTTGCTGTTGTCAATACTACGTAGTAACAGCTAATGCATTGCCTCTCTTATAGCCTCAATATTGAATTGGTACTGTGTGTAGATGCAAAAGCAAATTTGGTGTTCTGAAAAAGTAGTGTACACTTAAGGGTTAAATATGAGGCGCCAACTCTACTGCCGCGATGCGGCGTAGCACCTAGCTCTATCGAAATGCATACCCTCAACTACTCACAATGACACTTGGACACCCAGGCGATGTCACTTAGCGGTACAGCGCCAGCGACGGCAGCATGGGCGCCTGGTAGTGACCCGGCACAGCAGCGTACTGCTGCTGTGATGCGGGGTACGACGGAACGGCTCCGTGGGGCTCGAGGAACGACAGCAGCGATCGCTGGTTGCCCAGCACCTGCGTGCCGAAGCGCGGGTTGCAGCCCATGCCCGCGGACGTGAACGGGTTGGCAAGTTGCGAGATGGGACGCAGGGCAGGCACTGGCATCTGCTGCTGAATTGGTGCCTTGTCGCCAATGGACGAGCTGCGCGACAGCGGGTTCACGAGGAAGTCGATCGAAAGCTTGGTGCTGGCGGGGGAGATGGCCGACTTGCCGGTCGAGCTGGGCGGGGTCACGACCCCGTGCGAAGCAGCGTACGAGCCCGGCACGGTCGTCAGAAGCTTGGAGTGAGACTTGCAGCGGCCCTTGACCTGCGAGAACTTCTCGCAGTTGGGGATGGTGCAGCGGCGGCCACCGCCATGCGAGATGCAGTAGCCCTTGGACTGGGCCAACTTCTTGCAGCCGTCGAATTGGCAGCGACGGCCACCTCCGTGGGCAATGCACAGGCCGCGGCTCTGAGCGAGCTTGTTGCACTGCGGGTCACGGCAGCGAGAGCCGCCGCCGTGGGCCTTGCACAGACCTCGGGTCTGAGCGAACTTGTCACAACCAGCAAACTGGCACCGAGCACGGTTGGCATTGCGGCGAGCGCTGGGCGTCGGCATGATCGTACTGGGGGTGGAAAGGATGTGCTTCGGACACACTTGCACTGCTGCACTAGCAGTGAAGCGCTCAAGTGCCAGTGTTCGCGGTTGGCGGTGAAAAGTAAAGTGAGCGACCCGAACGAGAGATGAAGAAGCAGAGAGTGGAAAACAGCTTGTTCCCGGTTGCCACACCACGCGACTGCTGCACTTGCACGCCCTGCTACGCTTGCCCTACGATCGGACTGTCCGTACCACGCGGTGCTTTGCTCGAGAGGTACAGGTCGGATTCCTGATGGTCTGCTGCAGCCTGCAGACCATGCAGCGCATGTCGACTTGACTATGGTCGCGAGAGAGACAGAGGCTGAGGGGGCCGTGTGTCGGATAGGCGAGCGTGCTCAGCCTTTGAGCCCTGCCAGCCATGTTCGCTGGCCAGCTGGATCGGACAGAGCTAGCCCCGAAGGTGACAAACGTACGAGTCATTGCCTCTTACTTACGCGGGGCATTCTTGTGTATGAGGGGAAATCGTCTCCGTCCGATTGATCATCGCGCCGCTGCCATGTGGATCGGGAGTTTACTGCCGCAGCGAGCTCGAAAGCTGCGGTGGAGGAATGTCTATGTGAAGCGGGGAAAGATGGCGTTCGTGCGCAGTTTGATCCATCCATGCATGCGGGAATTCTTCGTGTCAAACGCTTAAAAATGCATCAGGGCAGTTGACTTGCCTCGCGGGGCGAGAGGAAGTAAGCGGGTGTGCCGTGCCAATTTACCGGAGATCGTAGTCACTTGAGTTAAGGCGCAGCAGGCCTTTCGATGATACGTATTTTCACTACTGGGCACCAACGGATCCTTTGGATCGAGTCGTGATGAAACTCGCATATTACAAGTGCTTTCGCTGCGCGTGTAAATGTGCACATTTGAATGTGTTCCCCCTTTCTTACGGTTTGCTGGTAGATATGTACTGTAGTCTGGGCATTTCTTGATACACAATGCATGGCGTTGTATGAGTGGAAACCTTGCGCATGGCTCCTGCAGGGGTGAGGCAAGCGGCTTGCTTGCTTGTCCATTTTCAACAACAAAAAATAATGCACACTCGCATTGTGATGATCGCTTTTCCGCCGTGGGGGCGACCATCCAGGTATCCGCTCCTAGCCAGCTCGTGGGTTCTTTTATCCACACACGCGTCGGCTTTTTGCCTTCGTGGTCTCGACGTCGTCTCACCAAGACAGGTCTCGCCAGGTTCATGCAGAGAGGCAGAACAGCTCGCTGAGCAGGCTGCGGGCAGCTTCGCCGGCTCGCGGGGGGTTCGCATTCGAGCAGAAACACGATCTTCCGACCCCGCGGCACGAAACTCGGATGGGGAGGTGGCTACACCAGCGACGAGGCAAAACGCCATCAACACACGATGGCTGAACGCCATTAGCTTTGGACATCTGCGCGTCGATCGGGGCGCTTTGCTCCACCGAATTTCAATAAAAATGCGCCACTGCATCAAGGGAATTCGGTCGTCAGGCAGAGCTTGCTTCAGGTCGTTGAGTGCACGTACCCCAACACGGTCCCTTCACGCTACGTCTGCAGCAGACAGAACCCGCTTGAACTCCCGCATCAGGGTTGTTGATCTGTGAGCTTCGATCAGCTGGGTACAATGTTGGCGCTTGAGGTTTCCCGTATGGCAAGTAATCGCCGCGGCTTTGGTAGGTCCCGACTCAAAGTGTTGGGATCTGATCTCCGTCTGCCGGGTTGCCTTATCCGCCTTGCATGTCTTCGCAACTCCTAAAGCTTAGACATCTGACCACGGCACCACTGTCGCCGCTGCTTCATCTGCCTGGAGGGGTCTTGGCAGCGCACGCGTCTCAGCTTGAGACGCGTGCCTACCGGCTTGGCCTGCCCACAGTCCACACCGACTGCGCGCTCCAGACAATTACGGATCACACGAAAGTACCATGTATATACCTCTCTCTCTGTCCCCACCTGGCCGCAAGGAACCCAGAGAGCCCCGCTGCTCGCGCGACCTCACCCCAAGCACCACATACACAGCGAACTCATTTGAACCAAGTGTCAATCGTTGTTCGAGGACTCATGAATTGTTGCTTTGTGCTGTAAAAAATGCAAATTTCAAAGCTTGCAATGCGTGACGAGCTCAGCTCACGACCGAGCTTGAGCGCTCTGAGCAACAAGCGTACGCGCGAGCCAGCGAGCAAACGCCCCAGTGCACGAAGTCTGTGCGCAAAATAAGCCCAAGCAGCGGCTGGGAATGGCGCCACGATAGTTTCGGTCTGAAAGTTTTGTTTCATCTTGGGAAGCTCGCCCAGCTCTCGCCACCGTGTGCGCATGCGCACAGGTTGTAATGCTGGCGTGCTGCAGCGTGACCTTAGCCGCGTCAAGCTCGTCAGCCGGTGGGGAGGAATGCAACGCTGGTAATAACACAAGGTAAGGTAAGGTGCTGTGCCACACGGGCAGGCTTTGGCGTGTTCCTGGAACCCGCTGAAAATGGTAAGCATTGCCATGTGAGGAAAACTTGCACATGTACGTGTAGTATTACTCCCATGCGATGCCGATGCAGTAAGCTCGAGAACCGAATGGCGCTAGGCTGTCCAGGAGCTCCTTCCAGCTGGGCGAGCGCAATCTGCGCATGCTGGAGGCTTTCCATCTCTTGATGCCTCACCGAGAGAGAGCGGAGGTCCAACACGCTGGGTGTTCCACCTCGTCTGGTCGATGACGGTCGCGAGGATAAACTTGGTCGAACCGTCCCGCAAGCCAGCAAGCCCGCAACCCGATGACAAGAAACTCTGGCTCCTGCTGCGGATGAACCGGATGTTGTGCGCCGCAGTCCCCGTGCTTCAAAGCTGCACTGTTACAGTACATGTACAACCTGGGCCGCCGCGTCCATGGCGAAAGATTAGAAGTCGTGCCTACTAGCCATCCAGCTCCCCTCGGTGGACCGGCAGCAAGCTCCCCATCAAAGCGCTCGGATAGCCCACCGAGACCGTACGGACCCGAGGAGGACTTTCATTTGTTGATGCGGCAGTCGGGGCGCTAATTTGGCAGCGGGCTGCTCGAAAAATACTTCTCGGGATCGGCACAGCCCGCCACCTGTGAGATCACACAGAATCAGCGGTGTGTAAGTCGCTTTTGCATGGATTCGGTTCCCGAAGACGGCGAATGGAATCGGGGAATGCACGAGCGACACTGCGCTCGCTGGAGGTGATCACCTGAGGCTGACTCGGTTGATGAGCACTTACACGTACGGAGCCGCTGGGAAAGAGAGACAGGCAAAGCGAACGGGCACTCCACGCAGTCTGCTCCAGCAGCTAACAAAGAAACCAACGCGTCTGCTGTAGTCGTGGCAACTTCAAGCAGTACGAACCCAGCGAGTGGCTGGGACAGCGTGCTGGCACGTTGCCGAGGAGGCCCAAAGCAGAGCCCGGCCAAACGCTCAAACGCTTGTACAGGGCTAAATTTCGAGAACCCGCTTCGCGGTAGGGTGTCCTCCCGATCCGAAGCTAAATATTTACAAGAGCCATTGCAAACGCCATCCCAGCGCTACACTACAGGGTTTTGGTGTCGCGGAATTCCACCGAACCGCCCGCAGCATTTGTACGGCGCTCCAAAGTTTCGTAGTAGGGCTCTATGGCAGTCTTTCGACCCCGGCTCGCAAAAGGGAACGCAGTGTGAACACGTCCTATCATTGGCGCGCTGTTGAAGCGTTTTCGCTGAAGCTCTGTAACTGATGCTTGGTGTGTACATCTTTCCCGCCAAGGTGACTGACTCACATCAAAGCTTTGTTTCCTTCCTTTCAACGGGCTCTTTCGCCAACCGCAACCGATATCCTCCCGCGGCGGATCCATGTTCTCGCCACGCGTGCGAGGATTTCGAGCTCGCGTGCTCAAATTCCTGAATTGCGTCGACGTTGTAAGCCAGAATCGACGGCTCGCACGAATATAGGGCAAGTCAGCTTTAGCACCGACTATTTCATGTTCACTGTTATATGGTACATGTAGTACAATGCGCGTAACTCGACTACAGTACATGTATTTCAACGATGTAGATCTCTGCTCAAGGCGTGAGTGCACCAAGCATTGTCAGCACTTCATCGGTCGAGTGCCGAAACGAAGCTTGAGATTGGTTCGATCGACTTTACAAGAGCTACAGTACATGTACTGCCACAACCACAGCTCGGTGATCATCGCCAACATCTTCGTGACGACGATCCGTGCCTCCATAGCCGAGGCGTCGATTATGGAAACGCGCCGCTTGCATATCGGCCGAGGCCTCGCTTTGCCCCCGCCGTCCGATCGAGGAGCTGCAAATGCTGCAGCTTGATCATGTTGTCGTGGTTCAACAACGCCCGTCACGCGCGCCGTGTGCATGCGCAGTGCGCATTGTGCTGCAGGTGGAAAGGCGCCAGGTGGACGATAAGGACACCGCGTGCGGGATGTCTTATGTGGTGGCGAGGCTCGGACTCCGCTAAAGTCTCTGCATGACTTCCCGGACAGTGGTCGCCGCTGCAGCGTTGTCGGCAATAAGGCGAGCGTAGTGCTGCTTTGTTCGGTCGATCTCGCGCTCCGAGGATACGAAAACGAAGTCATTTCGGTGCAGAGAGCAAAGGTTTAGCGACTAACGACGAAACCTAAGCTTCAGATTCGGTGCTGTGTTATAACGTAAGGAAGCGCCGCCTCAAGTGCACAGGTGCAGGCGCGCGCACATCCAATCCCGGGTGCGAGCGAGACGCTTGCAGGGCTCGTTGTCAAGGATCTGTCCTGTCCTGGAGCTTGACAATGACCATGCCAGCCACATCGATCGGCGTCCCACCGCATAGGAAATACATGTTCTGTGTGTGAAGGCAGCAAAGCGTTGGGTGGAACTACGGTTAAATATGTTTTCGTGGTTATCTACAAGCTACATGATCCTTGTTGTCTCTATCGGTTTCTTCACCTGTACATCACGAGCGAGGGGTAGTGGTTTGGCATCGCCATCCTTGGGCGTTCGCAAAGTGCTGATGCAGTCGATGCGAGAGTGGTCATGGGGTCGAGGTAGGAGAGCAGAGAGCGCTGGTGGGGCAGTGTCGAGCCCAGCATGTGAAATCTAGGGAGCGCGTTCTGCTTGTACTCCGAGGTCTTGTTGCTTGGGTTCACGAGGAAGTCAATGGAGTGCTTGGACTCGGTGGGTGACATGGTGGTTCTGGGGCTGCTCGACCCGGTCGAGCTAGGGGATAGAGACCATGAACCTTCAGTCGACGTCAGCAGCTTCGAGTGCGACTTGCAGTGGCCGCGAACTTGCGCGAACTTATCACAATTGGTAACGTGGCAGCGGCGGCCCCCGCCGTGCGAGATGCAGAAGCCCTTGGACTGGGCCAGCTTGGAGCAGCCGTCGAAGGCGCACCGCCGTCCGCCACCGTGAGCGATGCAGAGGCCACGGCTCTGAGCCAGTTTCTGGCAGCTCGGGTCGCGGCATCGAGAGCCGCCTCCGTGTGCTTTGCACAGCCCGCGGGTCTGCGCGAACTTCCCGCACTCGGGCATGCGGCACCGAGCACGGTTGGCATTGCGGCGAGCGCTGGATGAGGGCATGGTCGATCGGACTTTCTGGTGTTGTGCGGGATTTGGCAAATGCCGGAATGAACTGCCGCCGTCTTGGTTCAGAATTTTGTTTGCGTCCACTCGCGACCAAGGCGGACAATCCCCAGGAGCGGCCGGTGAACCTACGGCTTGGTCTCTGTCTTTGAACCAAGCAAGCGCGAGGCAAGTGTACGTTCGATCCGACGATTGGGGTTCGAGCGAGATCGGCTGGCGCGTCGACACCCCGGTTCGCTTCTGTCATGGCGAGCGTGTGCACTAGCCACGCCTTTGCCTTTGCCCCTACATGTATTGTGTGGACTCAGGAAGACCATGCTGTATGATGAACTTGTCACGCTGAGACTTTCGTCCGCTCCGTCGCAACCGAGAGTCTGGTCCGCAGCCACGACCAAGCAGATGCGATGTAAGCTTGGTGCCATGCGGCAACGCTGTTGTCCATGCGGTGATCAACCCGTCGAGCGCACCAGGATATTCCTTCAGGTGTTCTCGTTTAGGCTCCAGCAGGCGAACCACGTGCTCTATCGTCGCCTACAAGGCCACCAACGCGCTGAGCCACGACGCAACCGTGCTGATCTCTCCCGTGTGTTCACGTGTAGAGGCGTCCTCCACATCCTCGCCATCTCTCTCGCTTCCGTCCACACACCGAAGTACACTCCGGAATCTGTCGTGCCTGACTGCAGGCATTTTCCTTGACGTTGTTCGCTCGAGTGAGCTCGCAAAAGGCAAAGGCAAGCGGAAGTGTGGACGCCATGCGGACTGCTGGTTTGGAAAGCCGCAGATGAAGACCATGAGATGTTGGCTCTATGCCGCACCCAACTTCGACATCGCGCTGGAACTTGCGCTGCACAAGTGGTGAGGCTGATAAGCTGCATCGGGTGTGCCATCGCTGCTCCTGCACGCTCAACAATCCAGCATGGTGCTCTCTCGGAGCTCATAGCGGCTCGCAATGTCTGTCGTGAGGTTGCCGAGCGAATTGTCGAGCGATGCCACACTGCCGCTGATATTAACCAGAGTAAAAATGCCTCGGCTACTCGTGCAGCTAGCTTTAAGCCGAAGAAGCGAATGTCCATTTAAGGGATGAAGATAAGGTCTCAGCCTGAGGTTGGCAGTTTATCCGACGCTGGCTGCCACATGACGAACTGCCGAGCAGCGAAAAAATGCCAACGCGAAAGAGCGAAATGAGGCGTAGATTTGTCTACGATCCCGAAAAAACGCTGCGCCATCAAATATTACTTCGAGGACCATGCGGCAGCTAGATAAGACAGTGGTTGCTAGAGAGCTCGGCCAGCCGCCGGAATCGACAATCCACATCCTGGCTTATACGATCTGCGCTTTGTCTCTTCGGAGAGCATCGCAAGCCACATCGCTGGCCATGTTGTCCATTTCGGGGCACGCTGGTGCCTCAAACTTTTTGGTACCTGCTGCGAGGGTGGCCATCTTGCGGAATTGTTGAACACGTGCTGTACGGAAGTATTGCGCCAAAACACAAAGATCAGCATCGCAAATGATGTGCCCAACTTGTCGTTATCTACCGGTCTGTACTTCGTACGGCAGTGTATCCTACTTGTTGGTGCAGGCGCTGGAATTATGCTCAAGGGGGCCTCTGACAGTAAGAAGACGGTATAAAAGCAAAGGGTTCGTGTTGTTTTGTTAAATAGTCGTCTATGTAGTGGTCGGTGATGTAAGGTTAGCGATAAAGCACCAGCGGGCTTGCGGTCATCGGAGGCATTTTCAGCTGCGGTAGTGCCGCGGCACTGGAGGTACCGGAGGCGGGGTGGAGGAACGATAACAACGAGGGCTGCCTAATGAGCCCCTCGCTGGTCTGGAGCTTGGGCAGATGGATCCTCGGAGCCGACAGGATCGGCGCGCTCTTCAACGGCGGCAACTCAATGGCCGGTGGCGGGTTCACTAGGAAGTCGATTGAGAGCTTGGACTTCACGGGGGACATGGCAACGTTCGGGCTAGCGACGGCAGACGCAGGCGGCGTCATGAGTGCAGCGCAGGTGGGGGACGAAGGAGCCCTGAAGACCATCAGGACCTTGGCGTGCGCTTTGCAGTAGCCTCGGACTTGCGAGAACTTGTCGCAGTGAGGGATGGCACATCGGCGACCGCCACCGTGCGAGATGCAATGGCCCTTTGACTGCGCGAGTTTGTTGCAGTTCTCGACAGTGCAGCGGCGACCGCCTCCGTGGGCAATGCACAAGCCGCGACTCTGAGCGAGCTTGTGGCACTCAGGGTGGCGGCAGCGCGAGCCTCCACCGTGCGCCTTGCAGAGCCCACGAGTTTGCGCGAACTTGTTGCAGTCGTTGAGGCGACAGCGCGTGCGGTTGCTGTTGCGGCGAGTGGTGGGGGTCTGCATGGTGACTCAAAGGTGAAGAGGGCTGTGGTGCTGTGGATTGCTGCTACCTGTGCGGTATCTGGCAAATGGCAGAGTAAGAGGTTGTCTGCTTCTCGGATCTCCTGCGTGTCTTCTTGCTGTACGATCGGACTGCAGATACCACATTTTGCTCGGTCCCAGCGTGGGTTGCAGCGCACGAGATCGTTGCTTGATGGCCCGAGATATAGACGAGCTCTACGGGTATCATGCATGGCATGTCGGCATCCGTCCGGTCTTGACGGCCGCACGATGTCGGCCAATGCGCTGGATGCCTTCCCTTGAGCGGGAGCCGCCCACACACCTGTCCTAAGCAATTTTTGGCCGATAGTGAGTGCTCGAGCGAGGCGACGACAAGATGTGTGCGGCTGGAAGTGGGGAACCTGAGCGGTGAAAAGTGCAACTCGGGCATGCATGCTTATCGGAGCCGGTGGAGCTGGAGCGATCACCTCGGTGCGAGTAAGACCCTTGCAATGCGGGGCTTGCACGGTGTCGGTGTAGCGGCACCATTACTTGCAACGTGGCGCGATCAGCAATCGCCGAGGCCGTCCAGTTGAGGACAGGGTGTTCACCTTGGCGAGACGATCTCCCGGCTTTGTGAGCCGGTCGCGACGGTCGCCGGGGCCAGCGGATATCCGAGAACTCGCCGTTTGTGGACTCCTGCAATACATAACAGCACCGATGACCAAAAGAGCAAGAGCGACAAGTCGACTCCACGCGAGTAGACGGACCGGTGCTCCAGGCTCACATGGTGAAAATGCACGGCCGTGCATCGTTTTGACGAGCTCGCCACTGCGGTAGATGACGGTCTCTCCGACTCTCCATGGTGCTGACGCATCGCCATCTCAAAAGTGTCAGGGTTGCCAAGTCTCGGAACCGAACACCAGCCACGGTGTCACCGGCTTCGGGCTCGAGCTCAAGCTCTTGCGCTCCGAGTTGACACAACAACGGCTCGACGAACGGCGAAAGACACTTCAAAGTTGAAGTGCTCGACGTCCCGCAGGCTGCAGCTGGGACTGCGGCGAATGCGTAACGCTCTGGCACTCGTGGGGCTCAGGATGTGCGTCCAGATCGCCCTCCTCGTCAGCGACGACGACGAGAAATTCCTGTCAATGAACTCGGCCACGCGTTCAATGCTGCAAACTTGCAAGCTGTCCTATCAGATACAGCAAGGCTGTCTGTCTATGAGTAGCTTTACCTGACACAACATGTAGCGGACTGCCAACGTTTCGCAGAGCGTTACCTGACCAGACGAGCGAGACAAACCAGCGCATTCGGGTCTGGTGACCGCGCCGTCGACAGCGCCACCTAGCGTTAGCTGCCAGTGTTTTTAGTCAGGACACTTAGTCGAGGTGAAAAAGTGCCAAATGGTGCGCAACGATGCTTGCTTGGCATATCCACACCGGCAATCGCACTGCACCACCCTGGTGGCGTTGGTGCAGCTCGTCTAGGTTACTTAAAACTTTAAAAAGTATGGTTGCCATCGTGGCATGCTGCTGCTGCTGCAGCAGAGACGCACGCGCACATCGGTTTCATCTCGATGATGCTGAAAACGCTGATGAAAACGCTGATGAAAACGCTCGCTGCGAGGCAGCCGGCACCTCGCGTGAAGGAAGCCTGCTCTCCCTCTTTCGCTTGAGCTGCCGCTGCCCTCACGTCCCAACACTCTGCGTTGTGGTGGGCGGCCACGGGGGCAGCCTGGGGGCTCGCGCTGGTCCGGCCTGGAAACGACAACTTGTCCAAACGCCGCGGGACCCTCGCTTCGACGCATACTTTATCTGAGTCTCCATATCTTTCGCCCCAACACGCTCTTTACGCCTAAATCTTGAGCGGTTTCGCCTAAGACATTAACTCAAGGCCCCCTGCGCCTCGCTTGCCAGTCCGCGAAAGCCCTGCTCACGCCCCCGTCTCGCCTGCAGCCAGTCGACAGCTCCCCCCAGTTCTGATGTCGTCTCCGACGCGCTCGCCCAGCCCGTCGCCGCCGTCTCCGGTGCCATTCGTACCCCCCGCACCAAGAAGTCCCACCTGGGACGAATACCTGGCCAGCAGCAGCAATGGTCCCTTCGAGTTCAGCTTCCCCGTCGGGTTTGGCGACGTCGGCTCCACCATCAACAATCCCATCATGTCCGAGCCACGTGAGACTCGCCACAGTCTCACTTATCCGTCGGGTGGCCCTTCACCGCCGTATTCCTCGATTCCAGCCACGCAGCGCCGTCCGCCCATGAAGATGACGCCCATGAACCAGAAGCGCAAAGCCAGCGCGCTGACCCCACCCAGTTCATTCCCCATGATGTCAGCGTCGATGCCGCACTCGCCACCACCCGTCATGACCTTCCCGGCGTCCGTGATCCGATCCATGAAGACGGTGCCCATGAAAACCAGAGAGGACGCCCCCAGCACCACGCAGGTCGGACGCTGGACCAAGAGGGAGCACGAGCTGTTCCTCGAGGGGCTCCAGCGCTTCGGCAAGTCCTGGAAGAAGATCTCGAGTCTCGTGCACACGCGCACGCTCGTGCAGATCCGCACCCACGCGCAGAAGTACCTCCAGAAGCAATCACGCGCCGCCATCAAAGCCGACGCCAAAGCTGCGGAAGACGCCGCTGCTCTCCAGTCTAGAGGGGTGGATCCTCAGCAGCAACGACAACAGCAACAGCACTTCCGCCAGGATGAGAGACGCCTGTCACCACAGCAGCCGCGGGTAGCTGCTAGTCGACAGTCGCCACTTCAGATGAACGCCCCGAGAGTCCCCACGCTCCCCACGCGACAGTGGAAATCGCCGCGAGCAGGAGACCGCAGCAACAGCTTCGTTCCTCTGGCGTTCCCCAGCGCCTTGTCCAATTCGGCGACCAAGTCCTCGGCCATGACATCGCCACGCTCAGCCTTCCAGATCAATAGTGTCAGCAGGCTAGACCAGTTGTTGCAGGATGATAACAGCAGCAGCATTCCGGTTTTTGTGGACGAGTACTACACGAGCCCAACGGCCATCGAAGACGACCTGCTGAGACCCTTGTACACTGGCGAGCAGTGGGTGCCTCGCCTCGCCCATCCAGCTGCATCCGCGAACTACTCCAACAAACGCCGCCGCCTCGAAACGAGCGGCCCTGCTTGTACGTCAGCTTCGACTTCAACCACGGTTGCTGTACCAGTGCTGCGTCCTGTGTTCCCCGGCGTCGCGTTTGAGCCACTTCCAGCTCCTGACAACCTGTCGCCGCCGAGTACCAGCCCGTCGGCATACACGCCGCGGCAAACGGCAGCTGCTGCGGTCCTGCTAGCCGCCCACGAGACCGACGAGACCACCAACTATCCCAACGCGTGGCTATAGATACGACGCCCCCCTTGTTCCACGCCCTCGAGGCTCAAGGACGTTTCTGTGACGTGTTCCAGGCACTTCAGCCTGCCCTTCTTTCATGAATTGTTCCTATCAACTCAACAAACTTGCACGCGCATGCATAAACGAAATAATGAGCCTGTTGTACTTACATGAGCGTGCGTGATCGTCTTGTATCATGCTGCGGTGCTTGCCCCGGCAGTTCCTATTCCGCCCTGCTTGGCCTCTCGAAGAAATTGTTGTAACGCGGTGAGTCGGTCATCGATGTCGCTGAAAGAATCAGCAGAGGTGTCCAGAAGCGCTTGCGGTGGCTGTTTCCTTCGTCGCAACACAGGATTCTGCTGGTTAAGCTTCTTTTGTGGGGGTGTCTGCTGAACTGATAGCGATGGTTTACGCGGTGAGGACGCCGTGGAGCCCCTTGGAGTAGCCTGACGACCGATCCCGCTGTTTTGCGGTGGTGACGGCGACGGTGAGCGCCCACGACTCCGAGAACGAGCACTGGGAGGCCCTGATCGAGGTAACGGCGAATTGTTTAACGCCAGAGGTCGGCGGGTTTCAAGAGGAGGTGGCTCCATCACCCGTTTGGGAGAGGCCAAACGCGCGTCAAGCTCGCGTTGGCGCTCTCTTGACAATCGTGAAGTGCGTGACCGCGTAGATCGTGATGAAGCTTGGGATCCCTGGGACCCTCGAGATCCTGCAGACGAGTATCCGCCCACTGAGCTGTCAGACGAGTATCCGCCGTTGGAACCTGGCGGTCTTGTACGTGAGTTCGAGCGAGCACGTGCTTCACGCAACTTGCGTTCTTTCTCTTGTTGATAGGCCGTCGGATCAAAGCGACGGAAAGCTGGCCGAGGCGATGCACGTCCTCGTCGAGTATTCCTCTGTGTTCTCTCCCCTCTCCCATCTTCGTCATCTGAAGGACCGTAGTGCGACGACGAAGATTGGAATGGCGCTGGAAAGACCGCATTGGTGCTTTGTTGTTGCCGAGCCATTGTTGGCGCTGGTGATCGCTGCTGTCGCACTGCTGGAGATCTTCCTCTCGAGAAACGAGAGGATAAATCGCTCCCACGGCTGCCGTGAAGTGCTGGACGCTGACGCTGGCCTTGCTGTCCAGCCTGAGCTCGTGCAATCGCAAGTTGCCGGAGAAGTTCACGGTTTTTTAGTTGGGTTTCCTCTAGCTGAGCCTTCATTTGCACCATTTGTGCCAGAGTCTCTTGTACTGCAGCATTGCTGTCCTTCTAGAATCCGTCGTATCAGTAAAAAAAAAAGATCGTGTTAGCACGAGATGAGTACGCATATATGAATCTCATTGAGCGTACAATTTTGCGCCTTGTTTCCAACCGATCTTGTTCCTGCTTTGCCAATTCTGAGCGGTCATTCTGCTGAGCTGCTAGTCGCAGTTGTCTACCCAACAAATGTACAAAGCGGATGCCAATTAGATCAACATGAACCAGCAAAGAGAAGCGTAAATACCCAACAACTAAAGACCGCATACTTGATCTCAGTGCGAAGTCGCGCGGTCTCCACCGCTGAATCTTCTCGAAACTGCTGGTACAGAGCAATCAGCTCTTTATTCTCCTCAATCGACGCCTACAACCACAAAAACACACTCGTTATCCTCAACTCACCGCAACCTCATTGAATCCTCGCCATCCAGCTCACCTGGAGCTCCCTCTGCAGCTCCCCCGCTGAGTTCAATCCTGCACTGCCGCCATCTCTCGTCCCATCACAATACTGCTTCAAGGTGTTCTTCAAGCAGCGGTTCTCCTCCCTCAGCACGGCGTTCTCCTCCGCCAGTCGGCTGTCCCCACCCACTCCTCCTGCAACAGCAGAACTCTTCTCCTTCTCCGCCAGCGCCTGCTTCAGCCTGCGGATGGTGCGTTGCAAAACCTCAGGAGACGGCGAAAGTTCCGGCGTCAGCGGCAGCGGATAGTGAACTCGGTCAAACTCGACCGCATAGGTCAAAATCAGGAACCTCTTCCCACTGCTGCTCGATGCAGCACCAGCAGCACTCGTCAACCTGAAAAAAACATAAAAAATAATACAACGTAGAAAAAACTTAGAGAAAACAGGCTTAAGTTGCTCTAAGGGAATATGGTCACTACGCACCCCTCGACGGCCGTCCCAGGCTGCAGCTTCCGCTGCCGGTAGAGGTCCAGGTCCGCCGCCGTGAGCAGGTCCACGAACACGGCGTCGCTGCGTCGGTGCAGCGCCGTGAGCAGCATCTGCACGAACACGGGGAAGCGCTTGGAGTTGCCCGTCTGGCGCGTAAGTTGCTCCACG
>JAHWLF010000326.1:0-15664 GCA_024679295.1 Phytophthora parvispora
CGACGGCGCGCGCCACCACCGCGACAAGCACGACAAGACGCCCGAGGAGCTGCAGCAGGAGGCGCAGATGCGCCGCATCGCCGACAAGGAGTACGCGCACCGCAGCCGCACCACCGTGCTGGACGCGCACAAGACCAAGTTCGACAACGTGGCCAAGACGCTCGAGCTCGTGAACGCCGAGACCAAGGAGAAGATCGAGAAGGCCAGCAAGGCCTCGGCGCTGCTGGCCTCCACCACGGCCAGGAAGGAGCAGCTGCCGCTGCACCGCCTGGTCAAGGAGAAGATCCTCGGCACGCCGATCATCGTCGTGCCCGCGGGCTTCTCCGACCTGTTCACGATGCTCAACGCCAAGGACTTCCTCGAGGACGGCGTCTACGTCTCCAACATGCAGAAGAAGGCGGATGGCCACCGCAAGCAGCAGTCGATGATGATCACCCACGAGGAGGACGGACACGTGTACACGTTCAAGGTCGTGGACACCGTCAGTCGATTCCGGGACAAGGACTGGTGCGGCAATTGAGCACAGAGGGAGCGAAACTCGTGTTTGGATCGTTGGCTAACTCATTCTTGTTGTTGGATGGCGCGTGCAGGCGCTCGGTGGTCGGCGTGATTGTGTCGGGGCAGTCGTGGCAGTTTAAGGGCTGGAAATGGAAATTCCCCCTCGAAGTGTTCAAGAAAGGTGGGCTGTGCTTGGTGCAACTGCGGTGGTGGTATATACGCTGACCTGACGAGTGTGGTGCTGTGTTGCAGTGTGCGGAGTTCACATCTACAACCAAGGCTCGCAGCTGAACCCAGACATTAAGCAGTGGGATGTGAAGGTGCTTATGGTACGTTGTGTAGTCCATACCCCCACGCTCATCGGCTTGAGGACTTGTTGCTAATATCTCGCTTGCTGGCTACGCGCAGATTCACCCTGACAAGCGGCATTTGGACAAGGTGGCAGCCAAAGAGTTCTGGCGCTACTTGTTTGCCTTCATCAAGCTGAAGCTACAGTAAAAAAAATCGAGCCTGTCCAAGCTGCTATTCGCTTTATCCAGTTGATTTTCTGCACCGCATCAGCGCCCCGTGCAGCAGTAGTAGATGATACCACAGAATACCAAGGCACACTACCGCAGAGACAACACCATAACAGTGCAAACAACGGCAAGCCCGCCCGCTGGAACCTCGGAGTGTACTGTGTGTGGAACTCTTTTATACACTGAGATTGACAGAGTGGAGTGTCTCCTCGCAACGCGGCTATTAGCTTCAGGTGCTGGACGAGTGTTGTGGCCAGCTACCTGAATGCGACGTAGTTTGGAGGAGATTAATGCAGGATTCGGGCGATTCTAATTCCGGTACGTGGTGGCATTGCTCTGATTGCCTTCTCCGTGTGGTTGAACCAGGTCTTCGGGAACTGACCGGTCTTGGCTGGCTCGGAATAGCTGGGGTGCAGCTCGCCTCTAATAGGCAGCAGTTTCAAGGTGCCCGGCGGTCGTTTTCGTTCATGTGAAGGCTGAGCTCTAATTCGAGATGAAGCTGCGACGTGTTTTGAGGGCGATGGTGGCATTTTGGCGTTTGTAGTTGCAGCCCCGGAGAATTCGTCTTGGAAGCGCAGTCACGGAAGACGCTGCAGCCGAGGCGACAGGAGCGTTGCCGCAGTGCAGTCGATCCGCTGCGGACAGTACAGTAATCGTGCCATTACCCAAGGTGTTTCCAGATCGAAGCAACCATCTTTCCGACGTTCGGCTATCCTCATAAATTCCGCGTGCGCGGTTAGGACGGACGTACTCCACAACGCAAGAGGCGGGTGGGTACTCAGCCAAGGTGGCGCTACGACATCGCAAAAAGAAGCACGAGGAAGAGCCATCGGTAGTTGCGGTGACAGATCGCGAGGAGCAAATAGCGGGTCAAGTCACGCGCGCGGGACCGCAGATGCCGGCACTTTCTGCGAGCAGCCAGCGGGGTATTCCTGTGAAGCAGATCGGCGGGTCTACTGGCGGAGCATCAGACAGCAATGACGGCGTTGGGCCCAAACGTGCGCTTCGGCATGCGATGACATTATCCCATTTCCCGTCTAATCGCAGCATGAATAAAGTAGCGCCAGAGGACGTGGTGCCACCACCGCCACTGACGCGGAAGCAAAAGGTGCTTGCGTTTGTGGAGAACAAGTACGTGAGCTCCTTTATGACGGCATGTACGATCTTCACGCTGTTCGGCGACGACTTTCGCGTGAGTTTTTTCCCGAAAAATGCCGACACGCACGTGTACAACGTACTTTTCGCTCTATTCATCTTCTTCACGATTGAGCTCGTCCTGAATGTGTACAGCAGACCAAACTATTTCAACCACGGGCGAGGTTTCTCCTTTTACATGGACTTGATCTCGACGCTGTCCGTGATTCCTGATGTCGATTGGATATGGGTACAAGTTGTTGGTACATCGTCCTCATCAAATTCGTCACAAGCTGCTGCGCTTAAAGCTGGCCGAGCATCACGCGCTGGTACGAAAGCAGGTCGAATAGTGCGTCTTGTGCGGCTGTTTCGAGTGCTGCGTATTCTGCGCGTGGTCAAGAAAAACAAGAATGGAGAAGTCAAGAAAGTGCAGATCTCCGAGCCGTCAAAAATCGGCAAGGTACTGACCGAAAAGACTACGAGGCGACTTATAGTGCTGGTCCTCCTCATTATTATCGTTTCGCCAATTATCGACGGCACAGTGGACCCGACACAAGATGATTTCCAGACATCTCAGTTCGAGCGACTGCACCGCTACTCTCAGGATTACAACACAACTGGTACTATCTCGATGGCTCATATGCAAAGCCTCGTCAATGAATACGTGCGGGATTCCAATGGCTTACTTGTGCAGATTCAACTCGCAGGCATCGATAATACCATGCTTAGGACGTGGTTGGAGGAGGTTAGATTTCAGTCGCTCAATAGCGATGCTAGCGATTGGCAGTTCGGGTCAAACCAGTCTTTGACAACTAACCCGAAAACGGGGTGGTCAGCTTCGTATCTCCTAGATGACTTGACCTCGAAGTACCGAACAACGGAGATTACTACTGTGGACAACCTGGGGTGCTATCTCAACGATGTTTGCGTTGACTGTGACTCGGCCAGCGGCACGAGTTCTTGTCACTCTTACGTGACGTATGACATCTCGTCGTACACAAAAAACACGGCAAACTTGAATATCGGCAAGACAATCATTGTGATGTTTTGTTTTGCCGTGTCCATCTTCGTGCTTACCAAGGATGCAGAAACGATGGTCATCGGTCCCATCGAGCGTATGATGCGCCTTGTCACTCAGCTGGCTCAAAATCCACTGGGATCAACAGAGGCTAAGCGCGAAGAGTACGAGGAGGAGGCGCCAACTGGCACGGATTACGAGACCAAGATGCTGGAAGATACGTTAAGCAAAATTGGCCGGCTGTTGCAGGTGGGCTTTGGTGCTGCTGGTACGGAGATCATTGCAAAGAACATGGGAGGTGCCGGTGACCTTGACGTGATGATTCCGGGCAAGAAGATCACGTCCGTCTTCGGGTTCGGCATCATCGAACACTTTACCGAGACGTGTAGCATTCTTGAAGAGGATGTGATCACATACATCAACACCATTGCAGAAATTGTGCACGGCGATGCCAAAGTATTCCACGGTGCAGCCAACAAAAACATTGGCTCGGCTTTCTTGCTTGCGTGGAAGATCTGCGATGGAGCACTGCCGGGCATGCGCGATCCTCGTGACCCTGCCGACAAACCCCGCATGCTTCCAGCTGACAAGGCCAGAAAGCGTGAGGGCATTTATGTCAAGAGCACAGGATCAGGCACCGCCATCCGACGCATCGGACCGACCGAGCTCGTGGACAGTGCTCTGACCGCTGTTCTCAA
The DNA here is from genome assembly GCA_024679295.1 of Phytophthora parvispora. Lineage (NCBI taxonomy): Eukaryota > Oomycota > Peronosporomycetes > Peronosporales > Peronosporaceae > Phytophthora > Phytophthora parvispora. The sequence continues at coordinate 3,867 of JAHWLF010000326.1, forward strand.
GATGCGTGTTGATATTCATAACGCCAATCACCACGGCACCTTACACAAGTACTGCAACAACACCAAGCTGATCGCTGCGTTCGACAACTTCGAGGTACATATGGGCTTTGGCCTACATATCGGCTGGGCCATTGAGGGCGCTATTGGCTCCAGATTCAAGATCGATGCGTCCTACTTGTCACCAAATGTGAACATGGCTGCGCGTCTCGAAGCGGCAACGGGTCAGTTCGACGTGCCAATGCTTATCTCTGAATGGTTCGTCGATGAATTATCAGCCGAAGCCCGTCGGTTCTGCCGCAAAATCGACCGAGTTGCAGTCAAGGGTAGTGAGATCCCCATGGACTTGTGGACGTTCGACATCGGACGATATCCTGCCGAAGGTGTACCGCCAGAGATCAGTGCCGAAGGTAGGCAAAAGCCTGTCGAGTTTGGCTTCGACGCTGTTTACCCCGCACTTCAAGAAGGTATCCCGTCGGCCTTCTTCTCCAACTTCCACGAAGGCATCGGCGCCTACTTCGCGGGCAAGTGGGACGTAGCACGAGCCAAGCTTACAGCAGCAAATCAGATCTGGGAGGACGGCCCCACCAAGGTAGTGCTCAAGGTCATGGAAACGGAAGGACGGACAGAAGAGGGAGAGTTCGCAGCGCCCACGTGGTGGAAAGGGTATCGGCAGCTCACGGAAAAGTAATAGCATGTCAAACAGCGCAGGCATTAAATGAAACTTGTATTTCTCATGAAATGTGCTGTTTGCAGCTTGTAAAGCAATTTACAATTCAAAATCCTCTGCTTTTGGGTAAGATTTAACTATCCAGCGAAACTCAGCAGTGAGTTTGCGACGATGAAGTCTTAGATAGCGTCGGCGCCCAGAAGCGTATCCTCGGCGCCTTCTCTATTGAGTACTCCGTCAGATCGTTCAGATCGTTAATCATGTATACTGTATTCAAGGATAAATATCCAGCGTCGCAATCATCGAAACCGTTATTTGCTCGTGATCATGGGCTTGGAACCAGGATGGATGGAAGTGTAAACTGGGTGCAAAGTAATACGCTTGGCCGACAGTCCTCGCCATTCTCCGACTTACCAGCAACTAACTACACGAAGATGGCGTCCACGATGCTTCTCTATGCTGCTATCGTTCTGGCATTGACGCTCGAACAACCCTCGGAAGCGAAAACTGTGGCCTGGTCTCCCTTGCTCCGTCGCATCTTTCGACGATGAGGACACCTCGAAGTTGGCTGAATGCACGACGTACAGTGCACCGTTGTGCCACCCTGGTATCTGCGAGACTCCTGTTTCGAGCAACTCGACCATGGATGTTTATGTGAGGCGTATCCCGGCTAAGGCACGGTCGCCAAATTGGCTCCAAACGTGTGGCTTGTTCAGGGCGGATCGTCCTACTCGTCAGGATTGTGTAAGTGCTGAACCAAAATCTTGTAGGCTTGAGAAACTGACCTTTTATTTTGAATAGTGGACATCCCTATCATCAGGCTTTACACGCTACTGAACGCGGAGGCCAACGTGTACACGATGGACTACCGCGGGACCGGACAAAGCACACCGTTGAGGTGCGAAGCCCAGACTAATGGAGCAGTGTGCCAAAGAACTTAAGGAGAAATACGGCGACCTCTCAGCGTTCTCCACAACAAGTACTGCGCAGGACCTGGTAACCTTCATCTCCGAATACGGGAATGACTTCAGTACAACCTTGTACGGCGTGAGCTACGGAACGTTGTGGGTGGAACGTGTCATGCACCTCGATCCTCCTGAGGTGACGGGCTACGTTTTGGACGGGGTTGCCACGACATCCGGGTCGTCTCTCACCAATTTCTACAACGTTTCATCTGCTGATGCTGCGTCCAGCGAGGTTGTCGACGCTTTCATGGACCTGTGCTCCGAGGACAGTTCGTGCGGTTCCCGGTTCAACAAGAAAGGCCTCAAAGCCTCGGTTCAACTCTTGATGAAAAAGTTCGACAAGGTCGACGTGCGCAAAGTTGGTGAAAAGCTCCCAGGATGATGACCCACCATCGTTTTTGCTTCGATTTCTACTGGGTACACTTCTGATAGATGCGAAGTCCCGGACGCTCGTCGCTCCCATCGTATACAGACTGCTTCGTTGCGCGAAGTAAGACGTCAACGTGTTGTCAAATGTCATTGCACTAATGAACGAAGGCTTGACCGATAAAGATGAGTCCGCGATCTCCGTGCTGGGTGATCTCGTCAGCTTCTCCGAAATGTGGGAAGCGCCTTCACCCTCCATGCAAGAGCTGAAAGCTCGTGTTGGAGGTGGGGGTATTAACGGTTGGCCAGCGTATACACAGGTTCCTGCATACTGCGCCCACTCGAAGGAAAAATCGCCGACGTGTAACCAACTCAAGCTTGGGAACTCCAAGGGCAACGGAATTATCTATAAGCGCGATGAGTACTGGAACAAGCTGCCAAAATCCCTGACCAAGCTAGCATACTACTTCAAAGCCGTGAAATGGATCCTGTAACCCCCAGCAAATATGCGGGGTTCTTGCTGGAGGCTCTCAACGGAGACAATAAAGATCTCGTCACGTTCAAGTACTCGACTAGTATCTTCATCATCGACAACGCTTATCAACCAACGTGCGGCATGAGTCTGCTGGCCTCGCTTGTGCATGGCCATGGGGGCCTGAGCAACTCAACAATACGTGCGTCAAGGACGAGGCTGCATTGAACTGGACGGTGCCCATCGCGCATCAGTAAGGCTTATTGAGCACTTTGGACGCGTATGACGGCGATTTTGATGCGAGTCTAAGAACTGCTTCACTGTCGGGCGGGCTTTCAGGCTCATGGATGGATGGCGAGCCCGCCCAATCATCTGGCTCGATGTCGGGGCAAGCGTCGGCTGCTTCTTTCAGCGACAGCTATACAGCGTCGGAAATTGAGAACATGATCGGAGCGGTTGTGAAAGTCACGGGTGGTGGGTCGGAACCCAGCTCGAAACTGCTTGGGAACCTGGCGGACGGCAAATCAGTAGAGGACATCCATCCGTTAGAGGACGAATGAGCATGTCGCGTTCTAGTACAGCACGGATTTTACTGGAACTCACGTGGTAAATACATTCACCTGCCCATGAAGAAGACGCACAAAACTTCAATGGCGCTCGTCAGCGTCACTATGCTGCTTGAAGGACCATTGCCTAACAGCACTACGTTCTGTCTGTCATGTGTTGTTGTGATATTGCCACTTTTCGCACAATTCTTGGGTCGAATTGGAGCATCCAAGGCATCCTTTTCGGGTAATTGAATACGTAGAATTTGAAGAATAGCGAAACAAAGCCGAACTTCGACCGGAACTACTCTCTTTCCTGAAGTCTTAAATACTGCTTTAATCCAGGAGTTGGAGCGAGAACAGCTTTGCTCGAACTGTTGTACACTGTAACGAAATACGGCGAGAAGGACTGGCACGATGGGTTTAATTATTAGGCTTATCTAAGTAGTTACTGAAGCAATATAGGTTGGGAAACCCATTAAAATGCCACCTAGAGTATTAAAAATGTCATGACGGATACAAACTTCACTACAATCCCACCCACTCGAAAGGCAACAATGCCTTTCGAGTGGGTGTCAAGGAAATGGAGTGATGATATTAATTTTAAAGCGTATTATGAAATTCTATACACAGAGCCCTGTTGACACAAAGATTTCTATAAGCATCAGTGAAGTTTAAGGAAGCTTCACATTTGAACCAGATCTATTTTAATAATGCGAGCAGTACTGCGATGCAATGGACGACGACACAATGGCGAGGAGACGGATGATTCGTGGCAGATTTATGAAACGGAATTCCCGATAGTAGCACATTACTCGGGAGCGCTTACCCAGTTCAACTTTAGTGCAGCAGCTCAGGAATGTAGGGCCTCTTTTTGAAAAAAAAAAAGACGGTGTCAACAAGATATCTTCAACTCGTTTTCGAGGTAGACGTTGCAAGGTGTGGTTCGTTCACATCCAAGCATCGAAAGGAAAACAGCACGGGGCTTTTTGTTCACGTGGGCACCAAAGCTAATTGGCATTTAAAAGAAGAATACTCGTCACTGCATGTGCACAATCAAATATCCGTTTCTGATTTGTCCATTACTTTCACATCGAATTAGCTTCATGCTACCGTATCCTTATTTCATTTAAGGATGCCTATACTTACTGATAGTGCGAGAAAATGTGAAGTATATTGCACTTTACGGAAACCATGCGGTAGGGTACTGCACCTCATAATGAAAGATGGCTAGTTTCAATGTGACAAATTGGACAGCCTGGTTGGAAAACCGTACATGTACATGATTCTTAGCCCCCCTTCCTGGTCGGGCTTTTGAAAGATGTATGTAGTGAATAACATTAACCTGATGTGACTAGGTTTGTATTGCCTTGGAAAGCTGCATTTCACGGAAGTAATGCGCGATATACGATTTCAATAAAAACTCTTTTTTATTATTCTATCACCATGCCCAACGTACAGCAATGGTCCGTAAAATGAGAACCAAAGCGCCGACTCCTGCGATCCTTAAAGCTCTGAAGGTTGACTTGCTATTTGATATGCACTATCATAGTAGGAAACATTTCCAACGTGAAATTCAAATCTATCCTTTGCTATGCAGCAAAATGCTACCGGTGGTTGCTGGTCAAATCAAGGCGCGGCTACTTTTTGATTCAGCAAGCCTTACGCGTCGCCCGAGTTGGAGTTCGCCACCCACGTTTTTGCGATTTCGGTCAGGTCAAAACCCGATTCACCGCTCGACGTATTGGCGTCTGACGACGAAGGGCTCATTATTTCCATCACTTCTTCGAATGTCATGCTTCCCTCGCGAAACCTTTTCAGCTTTTCGAACTCGTTCGACAACGCATCGCCCGAGGTTGAGTCCGAGTCGTTGGCTTCCCACGTTTTCGCGAATTCGGTCAGGTCGACACCTGATCCAGCGCTCGAGACTTTGTTATACTTTGTGTTCCAAGCATCTATTAACTGGGCGCTCTGCTCGGCCATATCCTTGGCCAAGGTTTCGTCGAGCTCTCCGTCGTACACGTCGGCAGAGCTCATGAATCTGTATTGAAAATCAGACGGCACCGTCCAGTTCATAGCCATTTCACCCTCGACGCAGGTCTTGTTTAATTTTCTCAAATCACCAGCGCCAACCACGAAAGACGTGAGCACCCACATGCCGCACAAAATATCCGCCGTGTTGCTGTCAACAAGGTTGCCGTCGATACCGGTAGAGTACTTGAAGGTGACGAGCTCCTTCTTATCACCGTCAAGTGCGCCGAGCAAGGCCTTTGCATATTTGGGCGGTGTCACTGGATCCAATTCACTGCTCATAAGCAGCACGCTAGCTTGTTCTGGAATTTTGGCGGCTCTGTTCCAGTACTCGTCGCGCTCGTAGAGAATGTTGTTCCCGTCGTAGCCGTCAAGTTTGACCTTGTCGCAACTCGTCGAATTTTCGTTGGAGAAAGCACAAAACATGGGAGCCTGCACATAAGCTGCCCCCGCCGTGATCGTTGCGTCTGTGAATTGATCCCTAAGAGTTGATTGGGATTGCGCTGGAGCTTCCCACATTTCTGAGAATGTGACGAGAAAATCGAGTGTTCTCGAGGACACCGTATCCACTTGAGTAGGGTCAAAAATGGTGTTGACTTGGCCGATGAAGTAAGTCAACACTTCTACATCTTTCGGTGAGCAACGAAGCAGCCTGTAGACGGTAGGCGGGATGAGCGTGCGAGTGCCAGAGCCCGAAAGCAGCCACCCTAGCAAATACCGAAGAGAGACCGAAGGCGGGTCGTCATCTTCACCAACCTTCACAGTCTTCATCAGTTTAGCACATGTCGAGGTGGGTGTAATGTCAAATGCAGTCATCACGTGCTCGACAGAGGCTTTGAGAGTTTTCTTCTTGAAACGAGCGCTACATTCGCGGTCTTCGTCGCAAAGGTCCAGGAAAGCATCGCCAACCTCACCGTAGTCGGTATCTGATGACGATACGTTGAGGAACTTGTCAGGCGAAGCACCCGACGTCGTCGCAACTCCGTCCAGAGCATAGCCCGTCACCTCCGGGGGGTCAAGATGCATGATGCGCTCCACCCAAACCGTGCCGTAGCCCACACCATACACAATCGTGCTGAAGTCGTTGCCGTTATCGGCGATGAAGTTCACCAGGTCCGTTGCTGCGCTCGTGGTCGAGAATGCAGCGAGGTCGCCATACTTGTCATCAACTTCCTGAACGCACGCAGCAACATCAGCCATATTCAGTTGCAGCGGCCGCGTAGGACCAGCACTGCTGTCGGCTTTGGGGCACCCTACGTGTGTGCTGTGCCCAGTTCCGCGGTGATCCATCGTGTACAGGTTAAACTTCGCGCCCAACTGCTGATACAGCACTGTCAGCGGAGTGTCCACTACGAGAAGCATACCAACACGGCGAAAAATTGAGTAAGAAACTGGGTTCCAGATCCTACGCTCCCCGCATCAACTTACATGAACCTTTCGAGTAGCGTGGGCCACCCTGTAGAAGCCAAACGTTTGGGGCCTTTTCACTGTCGCCGCTCTTAGCACGAATGCGCTTTACAAAGATGTCGACAGTCCTGTTGCCGGAGCTAGAGGCATCACAGATACCAGGATGGCACAGCGGTGCTGAGTACGTCGCGCATTCAGCGATGTTCACTGTAACCGGAGGCTCAGAAAGAGAGCATGGAGACCAGACAACAGTGGCTGCCGAGGCTTGAGCGAGTGCTGTTCCTAACGCCACGGCATAGAATAGCTGCATGACTGAAGTTGGAGGTAATGCCGGTCACCAGTAAGTTGGGGAATGTCGCCCACATCTACACCGCTTCAAGGTCTGGAAGTAGGATTGGTTGTCATCGAGCCGCATTAATCTACGCGTCATATTGAGGGCTGTGTGCACTAGTCCTTCTAAACCTTACTAGTGAAGTGACAATACCTAGTCGTTCGTCGCGATTCGCCATCACTTCCCGTGATACAATTGATTACTGCCCAAACTGGGCGTCCCAGTGCATGCAATTGAAAGGTCTTAGCTGCGGCATACAATTTTGACACCCCAGTACGTCACGACCCAGCAGTGAATTGAACCAAAGGCACAGAATGCCTTTCTGGGTGCTCTTAACGGTGACGAGAAACTGGGAAGTTTCAAGGACGTAGGCGGCCCTCTCTTTCGGACATCAAACTAAACGGAATTTTTAGGTAGCGCTGTGGCTTACAGTGAGGCGCTGTGGCGGTGGGGTGGAGACAAGTCAAATGCGTTCTCCTTATTCTTTTCGCGAAAACACGTGGATGAGCAGCAAATCGGAAAAATTTAATCGCATCTGTCAGATTACTGGCCTGCCATCATCATTTGATTTATAGAGGTAGACTTTTATATTAGCAAAATACGATATAGTGCATAGAATTATCATATTTTTGGGCTGTTTCCTTTCTAATGTGATGTTAACTATTTATCGTTTTCCTGGATGTAGAAGTTGTAAGGATGTGACCAAAGCGTTTGGATGACGGACTTCGAGAAAACAAAAGACAATGTCAGCTTAGTTGTTCATATGTACGAGCACGCATTTGCCAACTCGCTTCATTCCCAGCAAAAGCGTAAACGATGAACAAGTGCATGCTCATTCTTACGATGGCGCTCCTCGCCCTTCTAGTTGGGGGCGAGGCCATCTCGGCACCTGCAGCGGATTCCGAGGGTACGCCATCGCGTTCATTCCTCTTGGGCGAAAGCCACGGGGTGCGGGCAGACATCGACGCCAAGCGATTGCTTCGAGGGCTTGAAACGACGAGGGGTGTGAACGACGCGGAAGAAAGGGGCCTGCCGGGGCTTGCGGAGGGGATGAAAGTTTGGGCGACCAAATCAAAACTCGGCCAAAGGACGCAGGCGTGGATGCAGATGAGAAAAGAAGTGAATGCTGCGAAACGAGTGGAGCTGGCCAAGAAGCTGATCGCCGAGAACGCCAGTTTCTCGAAGATGTATCGACGTAAGATCAAGACTGATGACTACTTCAAAGCCACTGGTGCAGATTACAGGTATCGTTTCGGTCCTATCGATGAGGCCACCTACGCGCGCTACCCCGCCTTGAAAACGTGGGAGAAGTACGACGAGTATTATGGCGTCATTCAGTTTATGAAGAATATGAACAAGAAACCGTGAGCAGGACACCCTCCTCTCTCAGACTTGGAAATGAAGCAAGTATGTACTCGACCTGGGAATTCATGGCGGCATTGGGCGGCGACTGTCAGCCAAAACATCAGCAGGCTGAAGGCAAATACTATAGACTCAGACAAACGATACCCAATACACTTTACGTGTACCTCATCATCGGCATAAGCAATCCGCGGGTTCTGGAAGTGGGAAATTGACTAGCAAGGTAAATGCATGAAGTCTCCACCATCAACTTCTGCTTTGTATTTTCCCTAGCTGGGAATCCCACTGTAGTAAAAGTATTGATTCGCGACAAGTCTATAAGATTCGCTCCGGACGACTACCTAGTAGAGCTGCTGAAGCTCTCGCAACGCGCCCAGACTCTTCTCCGTCGCATGCAAGTCGGTATGCAGCTGCGTGAGGCGCTGCGCGTCTTGAGCTTGAACGGACTCGGGCACCTTGCTTGCGTAGTGCGGGCCTTGTTGGCGGCGGATTAGAGCTTCGGCAGCGGAAGCACTCTTTGAGGCACGCTTTTCGAGCCGAGAGATCTCACTCGCTACACGCTGTGTCGTCTCAGCATCATCTGGTACTGCTAGCATCACTGCATCAATTTAGCGGTTAGTTCGACTTGTACCTTTACGTCAAAGTATCTCACAAATAGGCGAGAACGAACCTCGACAGGAGTCGGACACGGAGTGTGTCAGCACATGTGGGGATGACAGCGACGAAGAGCCATCGCCAGCAACAGCGATGTCTACATTCACACGGCACTGTGTTTCGAGGTCACGCTGCGCTTCCTTCAACTCGGAGTGCACAGTTGTGTTGGAGCACACTATGAGAACCGTAGGGAGCTCGCTGAGGCAAGTAAGAATCAAGATTTTTTTCCAAGAGCAATGAATGTCAGAGAATGAGCAGTGAGGGTGCAAAATCAACTCGTAGACAAGCATACCTGCCACCAACAGGGGTCGCATTCGGAGCCAGCACTTTGATTGTATGCCGCAGCGAGCGGATTCCATGAATCACGTCGATAACGAGCTGAAGACAAAACAATACAGATGAGATGGGATAGCAGCAACAATACAAAGAAAATGAAGCTGAACTTACCGCCATTCTTTCCTCGGCGTTGGCATCAATCCAAGAGCTCATGTGAGCTTCTTCCGGGTACTCGGAGCACAAAATTGAAGTTTCCACGTCCTGTTCACTTGGCGATGCAGTGAGCGGGTCGGCGTCGCGGATACGCTGCCACAACTCTTCGGTGACGAACGGGGAAAAAGGGTGCAGCAAACGCATCGAGTAGTCCAGGCACCGATGCAGCGTGGCTTGAGCGCTACGCTTCCGAAAACTCTGTTCTTCAATGTCGACGTGTTCCTCCAAACGGTTGCCGTACAGCACAGGCTTGCTAAATTCGATGTAGACGTCGCACAACTCCTGCACGAAAAACCTTTGAATGGCCGCAACACTGGTCGCGAGCTGATTCGCAGCGATTCCATTGTTCACTTCCGACACAACAGCGGCCTACAACCCCAATAATACGACACAAGTGTTGCGTGAGAGAGTGCATCAATCCAATATCGATTCCGCAGGTTTTCACTCACCAGCCGACTCATAATCCACCGGTCGGCAAGAGTCATGTCCTGACGCAGATGGGAAAGGTCTACCAATTTGTCCGTTGCAGCATCGGTGTCCGTCTCCAATAACGGCAAAGCATAGCGTACGGCATTCCACACTTTGTTGCAAAAATGACGATACGATACGACACGCTGGACATCCAAATTGATTTGCCGACCTTGCTGCAGGTACGAGGCCAACGTGAAACGCAAAGCATCAGCACCACACGTAGGGATACCCTTCGGGAATTCCTTCTGCAGTTCTTTTTCGGCTTTCTTCAGCTCGCGCGGGCCAACATTTCCACCCTAACCAATTCGTGAATATCATCAGCTCAAATCACACACTATTAACCCAACGGTATTGGCCTCGCTTCAAGCCTTACCTGCAAGTCCGTGAGTAGCTGTTTCAGGCTGATGCCATTAATCACATGCAACGGATCGATGACATTTCCAAGACTCTTTGACATCTTCCGGCCTGCCTTATCTCGCACCATGGGGTGAAGTAAGACCTTCTCGAACGGCACCCGCCCAGAGAACTACAGTCGCAACAGCACACAACAACGTGTAAGTACACGATTAGATACCAGCCATCTTGAGCGTTTCTCATAGGACTTTACAAACCTCTTCGCACAGCATCGCCATTCGCGCAACCCAAAAGAACAAAATGTCCGAACCAGTCTCCATTACATTCAGCGGGTAGCTGGAATTCAGGTCCTTCGAGACAGCTTCATCATTACTCAAATTGGGCCATCCCTAAAGCATCAAACTAAGTTAGCAATGGAAATCGAGTGGAAGATAAGAGTCGCGGCGGCAACTTACAAAGGCTGACAGAGGCAGCAAGCCTGAACTGAACCACGTGTCAAGCACGTCTGCATCTTGCTCTAGGTCGTCATCCTGTAGTTTGCAGCCAAGCTCAGCCTCAGCCTTTTGCCGGGCCTCCTCCAGAGATGTTGCAACAAACCACTGGTCACTCGTTCCAGACGCACCAGCCGTACCAGGTTTCAGGCGGTACGCTGGGATGCGGTGACCCCACCAAAGCTGACGACTAACGCACCAATCCTGGATGTTGTCCAAGAAGAAAAACCACGTATGTGCGTGTGACTTTGGCTCGATGGTCATCACCCCGTTGCGGACATTGTCAGCGGCGCGCTTAGCCATGGCACTGCAGTCCACGTACCACTGGGGCATGAGCAGCGGCTCGATGACGTCTCCTGAACGTGAGCAGATTGACAGGGCAGTCGGGTGGTCAAGCTACAGCACAAAAATGGGTCAGTGTTAACCAACATTGACTGCGGCAGATACACTAGCCCATTCAGACAGGTATATATTCCCACGCACCTTGTCCACGTAGAGATCCATTGCCTGCAGCTCTTCCACGACGCGTTGGCGCGCGTCGAACCTGTCCATCCCGATGAACCTTTCATCGATGTTGCCGCACAACTTGCCATGCTTGTCAATCACCTCAACCTCGGGCAGCTCGTGGCGCCGTCCGCACTCGAAATCCTTCGGGTCATGCGCTGGCGTGACCTTCACCACACCTGTTCCAAGCTCCATGTTCACCAGCACTTCGTCCGTGACGATCGGGATGCGCTCCTTTGAGAACGGGTGCACCACGAACTTCCCGTGGAACTTGCTGTACCTCTCGTCGTCCGGGTGGACCGCGACCGCCACGTCTCCGAAAATGGTCTCGGGTCGGGTGGTGTCCACCTCCAGATACTCCCCCGTTTCCGAGTCCGCCACCTGGTACCTGAACCTGTGCATGACGCCGAACTCGACGGCCTTCTGTCGTCCGGGCAGCGTCTTCCTCGTGGGCTTGTCCAGCTGCTCCAGGTCCACCTCGATGTCCGAGATGGCCGTCTGCAGCGTGGGGCACCAGTTGACCATCCGGCGGCGTCTGTACACCAGGCCCTTGTCGTGCAGCCGCACGAAGGCGTCCACCACGGCCCGCGAGCGCGGCTCGTCTAGCGTGAAGTACGGTTGGTCCTTCTTCACAACAGCGCCCAGGCGGTCGATCTGCGCCGTGATGCGGCCGCCGTAGCGCTCGTTCC
>JAHWLF010000327.1:0-15651 GCA_024679295.1 Phytophthora parvispora
CGCGGCCCAGTTCGGGCTCGAGGCCTTCCGCAACGTCACCGTGCGGCGCGTGGACCAGCGCGACGTGAGCGTGGACTTCGTGGAGCTGAGCTTCAAGGACCAGTTCCTCTCGCGCGCCGACATCTGGCGCTTCAAGGTCACCATGCTGGGTCAGTGCGTCTACGTGGGGCGCACGGTCGAGTGCCTCGGCATCCGCTCGCAAGTGGACGCCGTGCTGGCTGACAACACGCAGCTCGACTGCGGCGTCATCGGAGACGCCACCAAGATCGTCGTGCGCTCCAGGTCCAGCCGCCTCTTTTGGCTCGTGCAGATGAGCACCGAGATGTGGGAGTTCGCGCCCGACGGAGAGATCTACTATGAGAAGCTGCTGCACCGCCTGCTGCGCGTGCTCATTGACAAGTGGAGCGAGAGCTCCGTGAGCCACTCGGTCACGATCATCGCCTTCTCCAGGAGCTTCTACGACGCCAACCAGTTCCCGGACGGGTTCGACCCGAGGCGAGCCCCCTTTTCGAACCCGAGGCGCCAAGGCTTTGGTCCTGGGTGCGGCGCGCCGGGCATTAACATGGCCAACGGCTACGGCCCCACGATCCACGTTGACCCCGTTTCGGGGAAATACTACGAGGATTTTTACAAGGTGGTGGTCATGAACTATACGGGCCCTGACTGGAGCCGCTTGCTGCTGCTTCTCAAGAAGGAGTTCGCGACCTACCACGAGATGCACCGGTGGCGCACGCCAGAAGATTTTTCTGCCGCGAAGTACGAGATCTGTCGTTGTCCCAAGCCTGATAGCACCGCCACTGAAAAAGCGTCCGAAGAGAACACGACGCTCGGTACTGACAAGGATAATGCCGATGGTTCCGATTTTGGATGTGAAGATGTGTATGTGAAGTGGACAAGATTACCGTCCGGGGTGCCGTCACGAGCCAAAGACGGTAACATCCTGGAAGCTATCAACGTGACATTAAATGTCCTGGACAAACACTACATGGACCGCGACTTAAGCCGCACTGGACAGGGTATCGTGATGATGACGGCTGGCTGCAGCATCTTCAATGTCGATAGAAAGCTGGCTGAGATCACCGAGCAACGCATGATGGACAACGGGGTGGGCATGGACATGATCTCGCTGACAACACCGCCGTTGCATGTCGTCCCGCTGTTTATTTACTGCAACCTACCTTCGGGGAAGAGTACGGTTACGAATCCCGATGCGCCCAACTTCACGCGCAAGTTCTCCTATAGCGAAGTTTCTGGCGCAAGTGAGGGATCCAAATCACTAGAGACTGCATCTTCGTTTCAAGGTGTTTCAAGTTTGATGTCAACTTCCCAGCCAAAGAGCCCCGAGTGGGTACGAGCTGGCAGTGAAGTCCTTCGGCGCTCTTCCACCCCGGCAAGACTCAGTGATAGTGTTGCTTCAGCTGATCCAGCCGAGGATACAAGGGAAAAACTCACGTACGATGTACCTCACTGGGTCAATATTACGTTTCTCGACTTTGGATGTTGCTGCGGGCGGTCCAGCAATATGTACATGCCCATTGAACCTCCAGTACTCTCGAGCCCGAACCAAAACACTTCACCTTCTCAGCAAAATCTGCGTGGATGGCAATCATGCGAGTGCCAGATCAAACGAAACCAGCAGTTCAACCCCTTGCCATCATTTCGAATGTTCGATGTCACGTCACCATCCGAGAAATTAGAATTTCCTATCACGCTGCGGAATTTAATGCGGAGAACCTCGCAAAACGCGCCCAGCTTTGGCCTCAGTGCTCCCTCCACTTGTGATCATGATGACGCGGACCAAGAAAACGCTGTCAGCTCGAATGGAGAGACGTCTGTCACGGCTGGAGCTCCCTTGTCGATCCGTCTTGCTGGTAGCCAAAGCCGATTGTTATTCGAAACGAGCGAACTTCCTGATTCAGCATCATCGGCCCCGGCACCAGAACAACTGCAGCTTAGCCGGTCTCCTGACTTCGATCCCATTCTCGCATCAGGACAGCTGCGCTCCACTACAAATCTTAGCGCCAGCCTGCACGCGCGAGCTGCACTCCAGGAATATGACGAGAGTGTATTTGCACCGGTGGTGCGAGACGGTGAGTCTACCGCAGGGAGGAGCGCACGAGATCGGCGACTTGGTTTTGTTCCTCTGGAAAGCCACGACGAACACGATAGCGCCACCAGCGCCACCATCGGTGGATACGGCGACGGTCATCTCGAGTGGTTTCTTCGTAATGCCAAGAAAGAAGCCGATCGAACTCGAGAACGCAGTAACAGTGGCAACAACGCCAGCTTTCGAAAGGAGAGCGCGTTTCTTCCCAGTGAGAGTACCAGCATGATCCAAACTCTGATCTCGCCTCGGAAACTAAAACCCAGTGGCAACTCGCCGAGCAAGATATTCCAGACCACGCTTTCAGGCAGCACTCAGCAGAAAGCTCTCCACTCATCTGGAATACCCATCACGTCTCGCTCTGTCCCGAGAGCGGAAGCTAGCAACCCCTCATTTTCCCTGGAAGTCATGCTTAGTAGCTCCATGGAACGTCGGAACAACTTGAGCTTTACAACGAAATCGTCGTCGTCCTCTAATATGAATCGCACTCACTACGGTACCCCAGGGAAAAATCGAGATGAAGGTTTTCGGCCTCTAACATCGACGTCTGGTCGATCTCCGGCATATTCTCCGCCTGGCAAGGACGGGTTCACGGGAAAACTAACGAGCAATCAGCGGCGCCTCAGTAACCCAGGATCTCCTCCGGGAGGCTTACGTAGAAACCAATCCGAGTTGTTCCGGGCATCGTTGATGCCTGGAAGTCTGAGTTTCAAGGCTTCGTCCGCAACAGATCTCGCAATGGCACCGATTGACCACCGGAAAGCTGCTGTAAATCCGTTCCGGTACTCAAAAGGCCAGGGTTCTCATCATCTATCGAGCGATCGAAGACGATGGAGTCACCTCTTCCCCGCGTCGAATCACGTTAGCCATCGACCGTCTAACGAAGCTTCGGGGGAACTTGCAACACAAGATAGTGAGCCCATATTCCTTGGACCAAATTGGACTAGCTTAACGTCGCCAGCTATCCTGCCTCTGACGACAGACCATTTTCCGTCCCCGCAAGAATTGCGCCAAGGGTATACCGAAGCATTTTACACGGTGACGATTCCTACAACAGCGACGCAGGCTCCAACGATCGAGTGCGTACCTCGGTATCGGAACCACGACGAGCTCTTGATCGAGATGATCTGCCAGCGACTAGCTCGAGACTTTCAACTCGTGTCCAGCTGCGACTCCACTGCATCGCTAATGGGTACTGAGTCGTCTCCTGAGAATCGACGTCGAGTGTATCATCTGAGGATGGGGCATCGCATCCACCAACTCATTTACGATGCGGAGCGACAGACCGTCGAAGTGAAGAGATTTGTCCAGCGTGAACCCCATGACCCGGAAGTGGCGTACACTTCGTACAACTACTCCCTCTGGGTTGGCCTCACTCAGTCCTTCCAGCCGCACCAACAGATATTTCATCGGTATCCGCAACCTGAAGATAACTGGAACGCCTTGGATAATCTGCTGTGTGGTTACCTTGACGATATGGCGGACACGATGAAGTGTCGCCGGATTCGGTTTGCTATCGTGCCCCCTGTGATCACGAAGGACGGATCTGGTGTCGATACCGAGTCCCCAACAGCCTATGCGGCAAAGTTTACCAAATTCATTGAGTATCTACAGTCTCGTGTTGCTCCTTCGGAATTTGGCGATCTCGAAAACATAACTATCAATATGGTACTAGAGCGACCGGATGCTCCACAAGATGCTGGCAAAGCTCCACCGCTCGGTGGAAACCGCATGTTGAGCTTCAAGATGGCTTGCAAGGCGTCGACGTCAACATCATCAGTCGCAAAATTCGAGGACTCGAGAACCGAATGGGTTATGATGCGTGTGGAGGAAACAATGGACATATCGCGGTGCTTTCATTTGGACGTTCGTTGGTTAGCGTGCAGCGGAATTGCGGCGGACGAGTTTGTTGGTACCGTTCGCCGCCGTGCAAAGCAAGCAGGGTTAGATCTGCGCCGTGTTCCAGAGTACTCTAGCGTTTCGCGCGTGCAGATTCACCCTCTGATAGCCTCGGTCTTCCTTCCCCTCCCCATCCAGATGTCAATGTGCTTCGTCGCAGCGCTGACTCAAACGTTGGGTTTCGTGCTGGACGATGAGCGGATCGCCGATGGCAGTGGAATTGGCTATGGTCTAGGAATTGATCAGGAGACGTCGACAACTAAAACGAGGGCTATACGTGGCCACCGTCGCTCGCCTTCAGCTAATGCTAGGATGCTGCTTGAGCGTTGGCAACAACGCGGGTACAAGCAGTTCATCCACAGACGCATGCCTGTATTCGTGCGAGTTATTCACGACGGACTCATCTGGGTCCCAGGCTACGACTACGATTGCAAGGGTGACGGTGCAGCAGGCGTGGCTGCCACCGAGCTGTTGTTTCGCGAGGTCTGCTCTACCATCGAGTCGCAGTGTGGCGAAAGCCCGGAAGGCAACGTAAGTCTTTAAAACCGACAAGGTACGTTTACCTGAACGGTAACGATGTCTACTCCAACCGCAGACACCATTTCAATTACGTTACGTGTGTACTCCCATCCATTTGCAAGCTCACTAAACAGATCTACATACAATGATTCATGGATCCTTAGCATTTCACGTCGCTCGGCTCACCACTGCAGCTTCCAGAGCCGCCCTTCACGGAGATGCCGGAGAAGGTCCAGCCTGAGGCCACCTTGGGGTTCACAAGGATGTCGTAGATCTTGTCTGCAGTACCCGAGAGTCCCGATACAGTGATATCCTTGATCTCCACCAAACTGGAGGCGTCTCCGGTGTAGCCGCCCTTGTCCTTGCTGTAGTCCGAGTGGATCACGATGGCGTTCTTGACATTCGACAGCGTGTTGCCGCTGTACGTCGCGCCAGTGACCAAGCCCTGCTTGCCGACGATGGTCTTGATGCGGATGCCGTTCACGCTGTCGATGATCTTGTTGTTCTTGACGGTGAGGCCGCTCACGGTGTCCGATTCTGTGACCGAGTCGCCACCGAGAGAGCCGATAGAGATACCGTGGCCGCCGCTGCAGGTGTTGCCCGTGAAAGTGGTGTCGTTGCTGGACTGCATGGCGAGACAGTCGTCCTGGTTGTACACGGTGCAGCCCGAGATGGTCAGGCGGTTGTTGCGGCTCAAGTCAAAGCCGTCCGTGTTCTTAGCGATGTTGTCACCCGCCTTCGAGTCGAGCGTCAAGCCACTGATAGTGGTGTCCTCCGAGTCGAGAACGCTGAACGTGCGGTAAGGCGAGTTCTTGATGTTGAAGCTCTTGAGCGTCGACGACACGACGTGCTTCAAACGGAAAAACACGGGACGGGTGATCGACGTGCCCTTCTTCCAGTAGAGTGCACCCTGGCCGTCCAGAGTACCCGTGCCCGTGACAGTCAAATCGGTGCCCGTCAGGAGAACAAGAGGGCCCTCCCATTCGGCTTGCTCGAAAGTCGTCGTTCCTTCGAACGTGATAGTCGCGCCCTTGGCCACCGCAGTTAAGTCCAGCGTGGTGCTCGCGGGGACGCTCAGGTCCTTGATCACAATGTTCTTGCACGAGGACACGTCCGCGCCCTTGGAGTACTTGCCCGTCAGCGTGCAGGCAGACGATGTGGTGGTAGCGCCGCTCGACGCAGTCGATGACTGTTGCTGAGTAGATTGGCTGCTCGATCCCTGCTGGCCCTGCTGCGTGGAATCGTTGGAGCCCGTGGACGGAGTCGACGCACTCGATCCCTGCTCACTGGAGGTGGTGGAATCTGTTGATGGAGTTGACGCGCTCGATCCCTGCTGGGTGGAATCGTTGGAACCCGTGGACGGAGTGGACGCACTTGACCCCTGCTCACTGGAGGTGTTGGAATCTGTTGAAGGAGTTGACGCGCTCGATCCCTGCTCGCCCTGCTGCGTCGAATCGCTGGAGTCCGTGGACGGAATGGACCCGCTTGATCCCTGCTCGCTAGAGGGGTTCGAGTCCGTTGAAGGTGCCTGGGTCCAACCGGTCTGGCCAGTCTGGCTAGACGTGCTCGACCACTGCTGATTTGAGCCTGCCGTGCTGGTGGAGACCGAGGGGGTCTTGTTTTTGGCGTTGCATCTCGGGTTGGTGCTCTGGCGGACCATTCGGCCACCCTCGGCGGCGCTAACGAGAAGAGCAAGCACAATCGTGGACGAGAGGAGCTTCATCTTGCTTTACTTCACGGTGAGGCGAATTCAAGAATGAACTGGAGCTGCTCAGGAGTTCAAGGGCGAACGGACCATCGTTGAAAGGTTCGCAGCTATCATGGGGCGGAACACAACCACGCTCAGCTAATCGATCGACCACACAACGCCGGTGGTCGAATGCAAAGAAGGTGGTCGCGATCATTTTCATCTTGGTCGCACCGCCATCTCGGGATGTGAAGGCCCTAAAGACACGGCCAACGGCAACAACTGGAGGCTTCGTCGACAGATTGCAACTTTGTCAGTCGAAGTAATTTGTGTGTGCCAGTCGCCGCGGCTGGGATTGGAGTTCAATCAATGGCAGATGGAGGGTGGAATTCGAGTGCTCAATGCACCTGACTCATCGGTGCATCAAGGAAAGCAGTCGTTCTATCCGGGCATTGAAGAGCTACGGCATCTCACTGCGGCTGCTCGAACAGCGCGACGTCCAACACGAACGCCATAGTTGATGTACGACACTGAGCCGGGCCCGATATTTCGTCGACGTCGGTAGTTGAGTCAGCATCGCTTGTCAAGACGCGAACAGCAGTAGAGGCGGAGAGCTGCGATTCCACGCGCATTGTCTCGTTGCGCGTCGCGAGCCGCACATTCGGGGCGCTTGACGCGTTTCCGGGTTCTAGGCCGACACATGGGGGTGAGACGAGGGCGAGCGCCGCGATCCGGGATCGGATCCCGGGATGGGGCGACCGCGCGCTGCAGTGCAACTTGTGTACGAAGTGGCTGGGCCTTGCCCTCTTCAAAAGAGCCTTTGGAACTTGCCAAGCGTAGCTTGTTGATGTTCCTGTAGGCGCCATCATCAAGAACGACCCCACAAGCAGACGCGAGAGGAGAAGGCTCAACTCTTCGCGCTTTTAATCGTTCTCATCGCTGTACTGCAATCTCGACACGGTGAAAACTTGCACTGCGAAATAGACTCGATTGTTGTGGAGAAGGTGAAATCTATCCTATGAGTCAAGCGCAAGCCATACTATGGCGTTGGAAAGGTGCGAACAAATGTTTGATGCTATCCTCTCTGCTCAACACGGGTGGGTGCTTAGCGGCTTTGCCACAGCAACTTTCAATATTTTCCAGATGTATTTTGACTATTAATTGTCAATATTTCCTCTAGAAATAACATTAAAGGCAATGAGTTATAAATTATTGCCCAGTGCTCTGCTCGGAATAAAAAGTAAATAATAATTGAAAATAAGCCAAACTGCTTGGTGAATATTATTCATATGTATTGTCAAACACTTAATATTCTCAACTTATTTTAGACATATAATTATTTTTTTCTAAAGACATGGCACTCACATTTATTCTAAAATGAAATTGTTCAATAGTATTATTATATTGGAAATATCATTTCATTATTGCTCAAATGTTTTTCAATGCCGAATATTGCAATTCCAATCATTCCCCAGCACATATTATTATATTTGCTGGGAAGTTAACCTGCCTGTTCCCCGCGATGCAGCCACGCTCTCGTGGTCTCTTCGGTTTTGATCTCACCTACATCGCTGCCAGCATCTCCGCTATCAATGCCCTCGGTGTCGTCTAGCATTGTTTGCATGGCTTCTGCCGACCCATCGACGATTTCTCCCTTGACCTTTTCAGTGCACGCGTCCTTGAGAACTTCTTCTTCGACAGCGGCTGCAGACGCCTCCGGGACGATAGAGTGGAAGCGCTGCATTCTCATCAGCCGTGCTCTCCGGATAGAGACGTACGCTACTACACAACCGACAGCAATTGCACATGACCCCCCAACAACCGCAAGAACGAACAGCGTCTTCGCTGAGAGCGGGCCCAGATGTACCATCGAAGTGGAGGCCGTGACGGAGATGCCAGCTTCCTCCTCGATCCAGACCACTGGCAGCCACCCCGCAGCTAGGTCTCTGTGCCAAACATCGAGCACTTGACGGTCGCTAGTTTCCCCAATTTGTGCCGTGAGTTGCCACACAAGTCGGCGATGCAGCACGGTACCGGTTCTTGGCTCGACGTCAAACACGGACGTCGAGCTGTCTGGTGACGAGCTATTCTGCAACACCATGGGCAGATCGTCATTGAGGAAACTCATATTGAGGCAGGTTGGTGCCGTAGTGCTCGCGACAATTCCAGTCGGAAGTCGGGATGGCAGAGTCCAATCAACGCCGTATCGCATCGTTGAAATGCCAAAGTGGGTTGTGTTGGTATTGAACGTGATCTGGGCCACGCGGTGTGCGTACCCCCAATAGAAGTAGAGCTTCTTGGGAGGGAAGTCAACCGAGTTTGCCGTGTTTTCACCTTGCCCGGTGAGCACGGCTGTCGTGAACTGGGATCCGTCTGTCACTCGGACGGCGCTTAGCTCTACATCTTCCCCCCAAGCGTTCATCAGCGTCGTGTTGTCCACTGCAAGTAGTCGGCCCACCACGCTCTTGCTCTTCCTGTACAGAGCTACATCATTTTCTGATGGAAGCGCGAGAGCAAATGTGGAGGCTCCGCGTTCGGTCGTAGTTGCGTTAGACCACAGCGGTGTTGTCGCGGGGGAGTCTCCCGCCGCGCTTGGAGGCGATGCGAAGAGTACCTGGGATACAGTTGATGCAGCGAAGTACCCGCCTGCTGGGTAACCCAAAGTCGTGGATTCTTGCTGCGGTGGACTGGGAGGCAGGCCGAGGACGTTCGGCTCGAACCCGAACTTTGTGGCGGCATATCGCAGGTAAGCTTGCATATCGAGCACAGAACTTACAGGCTTGCTAACGAACACTTCCAGGCCGGGTAGCTGTAGATATACTGTCTCCACCCCGACGCCTGCCTCGCCCGATCGATCGAAACAAATCCGATGCTTCTCCTGATCGCTCCATTCCTTGTCATAAGCTTCGATCACAGTAAACATCAGAGCTTCACACTCTGCTGCGGTCTCGAACGGCTGAGCCAAGAACGCATCCAGCAATAACGCACTTCGGAAAGTACTCGGGAGCGATGATAGAGGAGGGGCCCCACTTTCAACCACACTAGCAGGAACACTGAGTGTTGGCCACGTCCACACTGTTTCGTCTTCGAAACCAAATGCAGTCCAAAGTCCAAAGGCTTCGCTGATCGAGAACGTGTACTCTGTCCCAAAGCTGCACTTGACATCGGCGTCGTAAGCATAGCGACGATCCTGGCCACTCTCGGTGCAGAATGCACTCAGTTCACCGAATCCTGGGGCAAAGCTGCTGGCCTGTAGCACTGCACTGCCACTCGTGGTATTAAATACAAAATCGTTACGAGGAAAGCGCTCCGATCGAGTCCCGTTGTCGTCCAAAACGAGGTGACCAGTGCTGGTGTCAAGGACGGTGTAATTCGCCGCTGTGACGCTGCCATTCACGAACTGGACAACGGCTAAATCGACGAAGCTTAAGGGCCCCGTAGTCACGTCTTCATCTCCATTAGCTAGGCGTACGCGTTCAAGTGCGTATTGCTCGAGTACTGTGTGGCCCAGCAAAGCAAGCAACCAAGGGACGATTTGAGACGAGATCATCGAGGTCGTATATCCCAGCAGAACCTCATCAGCTGTCGTTGAAAGTGTCGTCGATACAGCTACAACACGGTCCAGCACAGTCCTAGACACTACTTTCAGTGCCTGATTCTCGCTAGCCTCATACTTGTCAGTCACCTCGGGTGTGTGGCAGTGTCCCGTCGTTCGATTGGATGAGAAGCAGGCGACCAGCAGTGGCTGCCACAGAGCAAACCCCTCATCAGAATTTACCAACGCCGTAGACTCGTCAACATCAAGCAGGATGCGAGCTGCTGCTGCCCACCAATCCGATGTGGTGAAGATCTTCGCCTCTTGTTGAGTTTTGAGGTCCAGCTCGCTCAGAGGAAACGCCTTGGCCATGTCTGTCGCGCCCGGAAGTAGTTGCGCTATGGAAGTAGAGCCCTGAGTGATCGGGGCAATCCAAAACTCCTCCACAAACATGCGAGCGCTCGGGTGACTGGACCAAGACTTCAGCCAGTGCCCAACAAGTTGAAATAGACACGAGACTGTGGTATCTGCTAGCTGCTGATCGTCAATTACCTTGGCTGTTGAAGTACCAGAACCAACGATATCTGCTTCACTCCTTTCCCCTCGAGCAAATGCGAGCCATGTTGTCACCCCCGTTGGATGGAGAAACGAAGCTGGGTTCGCAGCATCCCAGAGCGTAAAAAGCAACGATAGTGACTTGGTGCATTCACCGAGTGTTTTCTCGGTATTGCTACCACTCAGGACTGCAACGTTTGCGACGAGATCACTTATCGAGACACTTCGGGGGACCACAGTGTTCCACGAGAGGACGAACGCCAGCCCAAACCCAAACTGAAGTGGGTCTTTAGATGGTTTTGCGGGTGACGCACTCCACTCATTTAGTTGGTACACCTGAAAAAACAGCGACGAATCTGGCACTCCACGATACCAATACGCTATCGCTTGAAGCTGCTCTGATGTCATTCCCAGAGCCTGCTCCAAGAACCCTAGCGCCAAAGCGGATAGATCTGCTGTTGCCTGGACGATTGGGGTGGTTGGAACTGTTGGCTGGACTAGTGCGACGAACTCATTGAACGCAGTATCTTGGAGTACTCCATAGCCATCAAGCAAATGCGCGCATGAAGATCTAGGATTCCCATCACTGTCGGCCACGTCAACCATGCACCACACGATACGACTTGCTGGTTCCAAGAGAGATCCTGTAGTCGCGACATCCCACAATTTTCTTAACGATATTCTGCTGACATCGGCCAGAACAGTAGACGCTGCCGTAAAATGGTCGCGATCCATATCCGAGGTGACGGTGAAGGAGTACAAACGCGCCAAGTGAGAGGCCAAGTCCAAGCTCAGCTTTGAGTCGCCTCGGGGTGTTTCACCCGTTGCCCATTGCGCCAGCATAAAGTCTCCTAGCGAGTCATCAGTAGCCCAGTTAAACAGCCAGCGAGAGACGCCGCGAATTTGTGCCTCGGTTAGCGTAGTTATAGTGCTGATAGCTGTTAACAACTGTGCTTGTTTTGTGGTGCTCAACGCGTGTGTCATGGTTGCAGCACGTGCAATTTGATTTTTGAGTGGGTACTGTGCTACAAGCTGCTCCGACTCGTAGTCCACACCCTCGTACATTTCTTCCCAAGCTCGAAAGCCCGTAGGAAGACCAGCATCGTCGACAACACTATCACTTCGAACGATTGAGTAGACGCTGTCAGGCCTCCACAAAGATTTTGCTTGTTCTAGAGTGGGTAGGATATTCGTTGCCCCTCTATAAGCAGTATTCCAGTACAGCTCAAACCCGTGCTGGTCACCAGCTTCATGAATATCCACATCCACACTTGCCGCATTGGTGGTGATCCACGAGGACGCAACGCTATTCGCTGCAGCATCACTGCTTTCCCACTGGTTGAGATAGTCTTGGACGGCCGACAAATCACTAGGCGATGAACTTCCGGCAAGCGCATCAAGATCATCTTGAACTGTTTGTAGGACGACAGATCTATCAATTGCTGGATACCATTTCTCGAAGAAAGCAGTGGGGTCGAGGAGACTGAACGCTGACTGCGAATCCCAAATCTCTTTAGCCACCGCGAGGGGTACACTCGCTGGTTCGGAGCGGTTGAGCTCAAATGTTGCATCCAAATGTGTGACTTCAGCGAGGTTCAGGCCCGGTGTGGCTAGAATGCTGAGCAAGTTGCATGCCTGATACTCTTTTGTGCTCTGTCGGGACCCGCTGGTTTTCGTGAAGCCTGACGGTTGCAATTGCTTACATTCCGTCCAGTCCTCATCAACTGTGACTGTCGCACTCGGTCGGACGAGAGCTGCTTCTTGCACCACATTAGCGTCAAAGAACGTAACTGGCCGTGATGCTAGCTGCTGAATGTTGTCAAGACTTGGGGTGAATTTCGCCGAGCGTGACGGTGTGCACGCAGTCACGGTAGAGATCTGTGGGTCAGCGGTTGATTCTGTAATAATCGTAGGCGTCGTTGGACACCTTGCATACAGCCAATGTCCAATAACATCTCTCTCCAGATGCTCATTTGTTTTCCATCGCTGAAGCCACTGAAATACGCGCTCCATCCAAACCTCCCACGTAGAGGAAGCACCAGCGGTACCACAGAGTTTTGCGAGGGCTGTTTGTGAAGCCTGGATCGTCGTTGCATCACTGCTCTCAACTGCCGACGCCAATGAATCCCATAACGCATACCCTTCGAGAGTAACGAAGGACGCGTCGTGCGAAGTATCCCAAAGATTTAGAGCCTCGCGAGGCACTTCGTACTTCGTTCCGTTCTCGGTGGTGATTGACGAGCACTCATCCATGGTCAAAGAAGAAAGCGTCGTCTCACAGCCTGTGCTAAGCTCTAGACCACTTTGGAGACCATCGCGATAGGGCTCAATGTCCAGCCCTCCTGCATCGCCTCGTCGCCACTGATCTAGTATGGTATTTTCCACCCAAGTCGACCCACTTTGTTCGCTTACCCAGCTAGCGACTTTCGTGACGTGAGCAGTAGTTACCTGTGCGCAGCTCATGTCGGTCAGAGTCACGTTGAAAATTCCAGAGCTGGGTCCTCCACCTTCGATGCCTTGTTGGCACAGCAACGTGATGGCATCGTTTAGGTCGCTGACGACCGCCTGGATTTCTGCTGCTACCCCTCCAGTGTTTCCGCCTATGTGATCCGCAAGGTCGATCCAGTTCTTGTAACCTAGTGTATTGCGAAATGAGAGTTCACTGCTGGGATCCCACAACACAATTGAAGCCGCTAAACTAATCCGATCTGCTGAGGTTTGCACAAGAGGTTCAAGCTCAAAACCGGTTGTTCCATCGTCGAGGTCGTCCGCCAAACCCGTTGACACGACATCGCAGGAATATACACGAGCCGTGAGGGTATATGTTTCCCTAGTTCGTGTAAATTGAGATCCCGTAGGTGGGCACGTATCCTTCGTCACTTGGAAGGTTCTTACATCCGAGAAGAAGGGAGATTGATCGGCAGGCGCTGGTACTGTACTTTGTTCCTGTTCGTTTGGTGTTTCTGTGCATGTGGCTTGCCCTGTGGACACCGGTGTAGAAGAAACTTGAGTCGGGTTGTTCTCCTCTCGAGGCCAGCATGTACTTCTCAGCCACCAATAGTAGACGGCGAGTTTGTTCAGGTCGTTTTGAGCCCACCCGGTAAGCCAAACACCAATTGCTTGAGCACTAGCTTCAGTAACAGCGAGGGTTGTGAGCTGCTGGGACTCGCTGATAAGGCGAGCGTAGTTGCTCGTTCGCATCGCTTGCAACCACCGGGCATAGTATTTAGTCGTGTCGGAAGGATGAGCTGGCATAAGGAAGGACACTGTGTTTTGAATGACGTCCCAAAGTGCTTCGCGCGCGGCCTTAGAAATGCCGGTGCCGATTTCAGGTACTGCGTCGGGGTTCATCTCGAACCCGAGCTGCTCGCCATCGATATTTGGCTCCAGATCATATCGCAGACAACCGCCATCTCGCGACAACTGCAACGCTGTCACGCAAGTTCCGTGCGTCCAATGCAGCAGCGCTCGTCGTCTAATAAATCCGTTGGCTAGGAGGCCACTGATCCACGTCGAGATGACGTCTACCTCTGCAGGAGTCATGCCTAAAACCCCAGCGAGGAGCTCCGAGGTCACACCAGTTGCCACCCCGTCCACTACATTCATCCACTTCGTGAAACCTGCAGGATGAACAAAAGCGTATTCGATGGACGCGTTCCACAACTGCTGGGCTGTGGCTACGCTAACCGTCGTCGCACTTGATGGTCCTGATAATGGCTGGAGACTGAATCCTGATTGAATTCCGACCTGCTCGAGATCTACGTCCACATCGGGGTCACTTAAGTCGCTATTGGTAGTGCGCTGCCCAAACGCCTTGCGCCAAAATCGCTGCCTGTCGCGTTGTACGACGCTACTTTGAGCCCACGTGATAATGTAGTCGCGGATTGCCATCAGCTGATCACGCGTGAGGTAGTCACTTACCAGGGCTACATCATTATTAACCCCGTCGAGGACGTAGTCAATGGCGGTCTCATTGAGCGCTACGACCTGCTTCCAGATAGCAAAGGCTACTGCTGTTGTCTGCGGACCGCCAAGTCCATCGGCCGCAGTCTGTGTAGCGTCGTAGTCAACGAGAGAAAACCGCAGGTTTGACGGACGCGAACCAAGCAGAATGGTTGCGGCCTCAAGGCTCAGCTGTAAGGCTGATGTAGCAGGCAGCAACTCGAACCCGGTGCGTGCTTGGCCTGTGGGGCTATCGTCAATCCACGCGTCGAAGTCCGTCGGGGTGCTGCCAACTTTTCGCCAGAGATTCACCACAGCAAGGTTCGCGTCGTCGGCTGTCACCCTATTCGTCCCGATGTTCCGCGCTACGATCTCGCTCTTGATGGAGCGCAGTATGAACGGCACCACCTCGAAACACGCTCGCTCGAACACTTCCTCCATCACGTACGGGAGCGCGATTCGCTGCAGCTTGAGGTTCAGCGAGCCGAGCGTTCGCGGCACGAAATTGACTTGCTGGGCCTCGATCTGTCGGCCAAGCAAGGCTGGTACAGCCTCCACGAGCAACCGATTGTACAAATTGCTCAGCACGCGGGGCACAGATTGTCGTCGAGCAAGCGCATACTGCTCGGTCAAGAGCCCAGGAATGGCGACGTCTGCCTGGTCGCGGAATACATCGCGCAGCATGACTGGGATCTGCTCGGTGCGCGCCACCGCGTGCATCCGCACGAGTGCCGCGGGGAGACTCGCATCTCCGACTCGTTTTCGCTGGCGATTGATCACTGCCGCCATGCCCTCACGCTTCACATTCACCACCATTTCCGGTAGTAGCGCCCGGAGCGCTCGTAACTTGGTGGCAGCGAGGAAGTCGGTCTGCAGGTGCTTGGTGTAGTCGCGGATGTGCGCGTGCGCGAATTCAGCCGCGAGAAACCTCTCCGAATGGCCGGTCTGGGCGTGCAGCTTGGTCAGGTGGCGGACGTACGAGGCGTTGAGCGTCACCACGACGTCGCTCTCGGATCCGTTCGAGCGTTCATTGGAGAAATGGTAGGTGGAGGTCACCCGGTAGCTCACGGCGCCGTAGCTGTCGGCGTCGTACGCATTGTCATCAATAGCGTGGAAAGTCACGTTGAGCTTCCTCGTCCGCTTCTCGTAAGTGTACGGCCCGACCTGCTTGAGCTCCGGTTGCACCGCACCGCCTGATAGTAGATCCTCGGCGTTGGTGAGGTTCCAGAGGTAGAAGCTCGTGAACTCGGGCGCGTCCATGACGTAGTTGAAGCCCGAGGAATTGAGGAAGTTCACGGCGGCGACGTCATCGTCGACCTGGGGCACCCACTTGAACAGCGAAGCGGCCTGCGCCTTGCGGCCGGCCTCCTGCGCCTGGAATCCGAGCACGATCAGCGCCACGCCGCCGGC
>JAHWLF010000328.1:0-15651 GCA_024679295.1 Phytophthora parvispora
TCGGTTGCCCTGATGGTTGACGCAGTTCGAGTTTCGGCGCTCGAGGACGACGAGAAGTGTCGGTTCCTGTTTGAAATGTTCGATGTGGAGCACCGGGGTCTGCTGTCGAAAGAGGGCGTGAGAGCGTTCATTGAGGCCACTTTTGCCGCCAATGGTGTCGAGTTTCTCGGGGCCTTCGACTACGACGCTGTTGTCGACAAAGTCTTCGGTCGCTGCCGCCAGCACGACAAAATGACCTACAGCGAGTTCAAGAGTGCGTTCGGAGCCGTGGTTGCTGAAGCCGACGACGACAAGAGCAAAACGGCGCTCGGGCGGCTGAGTGTGATGGCGGAGACGCAGCGCCAGAAGCAGATCATACACAACCACGAGCGGGGTGGACGCTGGTACCGCATCAAGAAGTTCTGCCGCAGGTACAATGCCGAGATTTTCTGGCTCACGCTCTACTTCCTGCTGATGGTCGCAGTGTTCATCGCCAAGGCCTCGCGGTTCGCGTACGACCCTGCCGTCGGCAACTGCCCACGCATCGCCAAGGGCTTCGCCGAGATCTGCCTCGTGAACACGATGTTCGTGCTGCTGCCCATGTGTCGGAACTTCGTGACGGGTCTGCGTACGCTCCCGGTCGTCGTCAACCACCTTCCGATCGACAGCCACATCGAGTTCCACAAGATATGCGGCGTCGTTCTGCTGATCGCCTCGCTCGGACACACGGCCGCGTGGCTGGCCATCGTGATTTACGTTCGCACAGTGCCTCTCGCGGCGTGGGAGGAGTCTCGCTATCACCACCTCACGTTCGTGCGCGACGAGAACCTGTTTCTTTTTGCGCTCCGAGTGCCGATCTGGACGGGTGTGGCCATGCTCCTTTGCGCCGCCATCGCCGCTCCGCTGTGCCTTGAAAAGGTCCGCCGCGGCAAGTTCAACCTGTTTTGGGTCTCGCACATGCTCTTCGTCCCGTTCCTCGTCTTGATGGCGTTCCACGGCTTCGCGCGCTGGGTGGCCGCTCCGCAAGCGCACTACTGGGTGCTGCCTCCGATCATCATTTACCTCATCGAGAAGCGCTATCGGATGACTCAAGTTTTCGGGGGTCAGACCAAGATCGCCCAGGTGCAGCTTTCGAAGGAGGCGGTGGCGATTTTCATGAAGAAACCCAAGTCCTTCAGCAAGCGACAGCGCTTCTTGCCGGGCATGTACGTCTTCGTCAACGTGCCGTCGATCTCCAAGTTCGAGTGGCATCCGTTCACGATCTCGTCGGCGCCGGAAGACAAATTCATCAGTCTCCACATCCAAAAGTCGGGGGACTGGACTCGGGCACTTTACAACAATCTGCAGCAACTACACAAGCAGTACGAGATATCGCGAACTGAAGACCAAGGCAGCCCAATGACGTCTCCATACCCGACAATCTTCCTTGATGGGCCCATCGGCGCGCCTGCACAAGACTATTCACGCTACCGTGAAGTCGTTCTGGTTGGCGCGGGTATTGGCGTGACCCCGTTCGCGTCTATCCTCAGAAGCATCATGCACCAGTGGGAAAGCTACCGATGTCCTCAGTGCGGCCACGTCCGGTTCCCGCCGAGCTTCCAGCTGCGCAAGATCTACTTCTACTGGGTCACTCGCGAGCAGGAGTCGCTCACGTGGTTCACGAACACCATGAACCAGCTGAGCGAAATGGACACTGACAACCGCCTCGAGATCCACAACTTTTTCTCGTCCGTGAAGAGCGAAGCGGTGATCGCTCCCTTGCAAGCCTTGCAAAACTTCATCCACGATACCGAGGGCCAAGATATTATCTCCGGACTGCAAACGAAGCAGCGGACACACTTCGGTCGACCGGACTGGAATGCGGAGCTCGCTCGGGTGGCGCTCAATCATCGCCGGCTGGAGCCGTTCGAGGATGGAGATAGCGAGCGTGAGGAAATTGGCGTGTTCTTCTGCGGTCCCAAACCACTGGGCAACATCATCGACGAGCAGTGCACTGCTTTGAACCAGGCGAAAGTGAGACACACACCGGATGTGGAATTCGTTTTCCATAGTGAGAACTTTTAAAAGCTTGACTGCGCTTGTATTTATTCAAGATCTGTGTGATCAAATATTGTCGGCAATCTGTGGTTTCTTGGCCCTCTTATCGCTTTGTGTAGTTTTGCGGTGGGGACATTCATTTTTCAAGAAAGAACAGGCCCCGATATTTCCGTCTTGCATCGAACAGGAAGCGTTCGAAGTGAAGCCGTGATTCCCCATTCGCTTGTTTTTCTCCTACGACTGCGTCAGAAAATAATTCTTGTACCGCTCGCGCCTGGCCCTCCGAACCAATCTCCATAAGCAAGCAATTCCTCAGCTCTCTCTTGCTACAAGCCTGATCTCTTCCTGCTGCCTCCTTCGAGTTGTTTTTAAAAAGGTTGGCAATGCTTTCGTACAAAAGGCGGTACATGCGCAATCCCTCCGGGTCTGCCCCGGCGTCTTCAGATGCAGGCCCGCCGTCAGAAAACAAGGCGAGGTGCGGTTCATACTCGAGAACGTCAGCTCCGACAAGAGGTAGTTCCCGACTCGGAATGTACGGCGGGTTGCACAGAATCACGTCAAAGCGTCGGTAGAGCAATTCATCTGCAGCTGTATCACCGCGAAGCCTAGGCAGAGTCTGCAAGTCTCGAAGCAGAAACTCAGCTCGTCCGTCCAGACCGTTTAAACGAGCGTTGTTCTTCGCGACTGACAGAGCACCAGGGGAAATATCCACGCCAACGCCAGTGGCGCATGGGAACTCGGACAACGCCGACAGCAGCAGACACCCGGAGCCCGTCCCGATATCCAGGATCCGCAGCGGCGTCTGCGGGTGGAATTGTTCCTACACAGCCACCCAAAAATGAGCCCCTTTGACCTCCCCGACAGCCAGATAGATTCAATAGAGACCTACCACCAAGGTCTCAATCAGCACTTCGCTGTCACTGCGTGGGATGAGTGTATCCTTGGTCACCGCGAACTCCAAGGACCAGAACTCCTTCCGGCCGAGCACATAGGCCAGCGGCTCGCCTGCTGCCCGCCGCTCCAAGGTGGAGCTCAGTGCCTCTGCTTCAGGCTCCGTTAACTTTTATTCACAAAAACTACAAATTAGGGAGATGTATCCTTCAGTTTGTCTACGAAGGAAAATGTACCTGGCGTTCTCCGTGGAAGAAGACGTCGCTGCTGGACGCCAGGCGAGGCTGCAAAGCATTGGCCACCAGCGCTTTGGCGTCGCTCCGAGCCGAGTCCGGGGCGGTGGAGCCCGTCACGCGGCTCAGACGCTCGCGGGCTTCTTGCACCGCGTCCAGCACGGTCTGTCGGCTGTGGATGTGACGCCATAGGGCCGGGCAGTGCCGACGCATTTAGAAATGGTGGTGGTTAGAAATATGGCGGCAGGCACGGGGCATCATGGATTCGTGAAATGGGAATTGCCGGGCGGAGCTACCACCTCTGGTTTCTGTGTAGACTAGTCCAACCATGCGAATTGCTCGTATACATGTAGTAGGGTGCTGTTGCTTCCACCTGGGGAAGCGCGGCTAGGCCCACTCCATTTGCCATAAAGCGAAGTGAAGTTATTGCGAACAACCAGTACAATGGACCTTCACATGGATTGCTACAGTACACGGATCACAAGCATCATTTCTTGGTGCGCCATTTTGCAAAGCGGCGCGCGTGAACAACATCCAACACATCCGAAAGCAGCAGCCTTGCCAAGCCTTTTGGATCACATCTTGCAGAGAAGCAGTAAACATTCGGCAATCTTCGAGAATCGGCTGCTCTGCAAGCTTGACAGGCGTGATGCTGTCCTCGGCCTGGTCGGACGTGGTCTGCAAGCTTGAAGGAGCACAGATACATAAGGCTACGAGTTCGACTTCAAGACACGTTTGATGCTCTTCGGCTGCATTCGGAGGGCCCCTTCCCCGGGGGAAGCAGTCTCAATGGATTAGCGAGTGAATACAGTACTCGTTTGTTGAATGGACGAGTATTGCAGGGATTCCTCAGACCTCGGACCCTTCCCGTAGGGCGCAACAAGTTGTAAATGCGGTTCTACCCGGCTTGCATACCAGTTGCTCCGACACAATCAGTGGAGAGCTGAGTGGCTACTGAGCAGCAGCATGACTTCAGGAATACAGTTCATTATCATGGGCTTTGCCTGTTGAACAACCCACTTTTCTATTTGTTGCGTGCCAGAATTCTGCCACTCTGCAATTTGTTTAAGAGACGTCATCAAGAATGCGGCTATACTGCGCTCTGCTTACGGTTGCCACGCTGCTTGCTATCGATAGCATGGAGGTAGTTGGTGGCAAAGGTCAAAACGAGATTTTGAAGGTGACCAATGCGGGCGTTTCAGCCGCGACTCACATGCTCCTTCCTAACGAAGCAGTTGTGCCGCGAGCTTTGAGAACGGTCGATGATAACGACGAAGACGAGCGGGTACTCGGAATTCCAAGCTTCACAACGATTGCGGAGGCGGCTAAAAAGATCCCGAGTGCGTCAACCATCGCGGCGGCTGCCAAAAAGCTGCCAGGTGCGTCCGCTGTCGAAGATTTGGCCCAGAAATTGCAGTATCAGTATTGGCTGAAGACGAACAAGTCTCCGGACGAAGTTAAGACATTTCTGCAGCTCGACGATCTTGGGGCGAAGATTCTTGATAGCCCAAAGTTGGACATTTGGATCCGATACACAAGAATGTACAACGATCAGAAAAACCTCCCGCAGACGTCGATGATCGCCGAGTTACTGAAGAAAATCCCAGCTGACAGAATGATGGAGCTAGCCAAGAAGATCCCAGGATCTGAAAAGACCATTGAGAATGTGCAGTACCAGCTTTGGCTGAAGATGAACAAGACTCCCAAGGAAGTCAAGTCACTACTGGGTCTTGATAATCTCGGAGTGAAGATGCTGGACCACCCGAGTCTGAACATTTGGGTTCGATACAAGCGGATGTACAACCAAAAGCACGGGATCCTTAACTCGGCCTGATCGCGGTACACTTTATCACAGGCTAGCGCGTAGTTTCTGAAAGTTTGTTCGGTATATTTTTATTGTTTGTAAGTGCAACAGCGCCTTTGAACACAGCTTACTTCGTGAAATGCATCGATGTGCGGTCAATTAGCGCTGTAGCACAGAACTTGAAAAGCAATTTGCTTACGAAGGTTTCTATACTCGTGGGCGGACTGCTAGCAAATTTAATCGAAACTACGAACTGCTACGAAGGCTTAAAGTAGTCGCGATTTTACAACCGGGTATGCAAAGCGTGATCGCAGCGAATCGATACGAATGGATTCTACATCAAGTTGCTCGGATTTCTTTATTCGTGTCCATTGCAAGCCGCCTGTTGAGACCGCCAGTTTGGAGGTGACGAGTCGCGAGAGGGGAGCTATGAATGAAAGCCTCGCTGCTCGACAGGAAGCTCTGCAGCGACAGAACCAGGAGCTGAACCAACAGGTGGAAGCGATCGAGCAGCGTCGACAGCAACACTTGGCTTCTGCAAGCAGGCCCTCCTCTTCGTCGTCAACGACCTCACTACGGGGGCCTCGAGCCGCTTCGCCGCAAATTGAGTCGCCTAGAAAATCCAAGTCGTTACGTCACGATGAAGATCACGATCAGCAAAGTGACTCCAAGTCGAACTTGGAGATTCATTTAAGCCGATCGATCGACTCCCTAGGCTCTCAAGACTTGAAAGGGGCACGACGCCACCTCGCGAAGAGTGACAGCAAGGAGAAGGTGGGGTCGAGGAATAATTCAGCCAAACGATCTCAGCGCCAGAAGAAGTCAACAGGAAGCGAGATTTCGCCTCAAGATGCGTCTCGCAACAAAAAGAAAAGTGGGTCTGGTGGCGAATCCCCCGATAATGCTGATCCTGTTCGAGGGAGCGACCCAGCAGGCCTAGGCCTCGAGGCCACGATACGGTATCAAAAAGCACGATTGCGTGTTTTGCAGGACGAAGCAGATGCAGCTGTGGCTCAAACGGAGCAATTGGTTCGGACGATTATACACTATGCTGTACCCCGGCCTCACTCTCTTACTTTGGTTGTATGTTTTTGTATTTCACACGTAATTCAAGCAAGCGGCGAAAGACGCTTTGAAGACAGAGATGGAGAATCTTAAAGCGGAAAACGTGGCGCTCGCCAAAAGAATGCAACAGACACAGCTGCTGCTTGAAAAGCAGCGTGAGCTATCGTACGTTGCATGACGTGTGCATTCATGAAATTGTTGTCTGAAATATTTGCAGTGTTGCTCAGGAGGCCAAGCAGCGGATTTTGGAAGGACAGCTAGCAGCAGCAAACGCACGAGTTGAGGAGACCCAACGCGCTGAGAAGCTTGCCTCGCAGCAAATTCGCTCGAAAGATGTGAGTTGCGTTGACCAGACAAGCAAGTGTCCCCTTGATAGCTTAGGCTATGCTTTCGTGTAGATTCGGCTCAATCGAGCGCTTGAGGAGATTGAGAAGGTTAAGGCGCAGCTGCAGGAGGAGAAGAAGAATCATGGCGAGCAGGTGGTCGCCAAAGCTGAGTACGATCAGGTCGTTCGCGACAACAAAAAGTTGGACAAGCAGAAGGTCAAGGCATTACCCTGTACCTACCACCTTCCTCGCCATATCGAACTCATTGCTGGTGTTGTGCAAGCAGGGCGAGTTATTGGCCGCATTCAAGAAGCAGATGAAGCTCATCGACCTACTTAAACGCCAGCGAATTCACATGGAGGTACACTTGGAGGAATCCGTGAGTCTCCTACGGTATCTTACTTGACACTTCTATTTCGTTGCAGGCCGCCAAAATGCTGTCATTTACAGAGGCCGAGTTCAGCAAAACACTGGAACTTGGCTAGACGTAGCTCCATCGATACCTCAGCTCGTGTAACGCCATCACTTCATTTGCATGAGCTCCTGCTGCAGAGTAAACTGGGCCTCCACGCGCTGTGCTTCGAGTACCCGCGTCAGCTCGATCTATTAAAGCAAAGACGCACAATACATCAATTGTGCATTCCATGATGAATATACACGACGATATGTTGCTCTTACCTTCTTCTCATTGAGATAGTGGTATGCCTGCCAGTGAGCCTCCTGCAGAGCTTCAACTTGGGAGATGCTCAAGCTGTCATTAGGCTCAAGCTCGCGGTCGCTCATCGATGATGCGATGAGGAACTTCTCAACATCAATCTCCAGCTCAGCTGCAACGGGAAAAGTTCGCTGGAAACTCCCGTTCAATTGTTCGTAGGACATGCTCGTTGAGGCGACCTCATCCTCGTCGGATGATATTTGACTGCGTGGTGACACAGGCTTCTTGGGGCTGGAGGTAGGCTGGTTCGCCCATGGGTTTTTGCGCTCGGTTGAAGGGGCGAGAACTGACTTCGAAGAAGCTGAGCCCACGTTCTGTGTAGCTTGTGGTGCGGCGACACCCGGCTTGGAAGGTGTATGTGCGTTCTTCTTAGCACTTTTGTTGGATGAAGGCTTACGTTGCGGCTTGTAAACGTTCCGTACAGTCTTAGCGCTTTCACTGGGCAATTCGTTGCGACCTAAACAACCATGATTAGTATACACACGCCAACACGGAGGTAAAGCACATTAGTA
This sequence comes from Phytophthora parvispora, assembly GCA_024679295.1. NCBI lineage: Eukaryota > Oomycota > Peronosporomycetes > Peronosporales > Peronosporaceae > Phytophthora > Phytophthora parvispora. The sequence goes on from JAHWLF010000328.1 coordinate 7,563, forward strand.
AGCACACTTACGACTCTTCTTGGGAATAACGCTCTGCCAGTTGCCACCATCGTCTTCAATTTCAGACACAACTCGAGACTGGTCGACCGCAAAAATCTCAGAAAGCGGTGAAAGTGCTCTGGCCTTCATGTGTTCATTCTCGTCGGCCGCAGAGTGCTCGTCACTTTGGACTTCACTTGTATCGGAGCTTCCCATTGGCGATGCCTTAAGCACATTTTCAGACGCATTCGCTTTTTTCTTGGTCTTCTTGGTTTTCTTTTTTCCACTCTTTGGTGCTGAGAGGTATTTTCGGTCAGATGCGCCTTCGTTTTCCTTCAACGCCAAACCAATCAATTCTTGCTCCACCTGAGCGCTCAGTTGTGCCGCCTTCTGTTCGTACTGAGACCACTTCAAGCTCAACAAGTCTTCCATCTGCGCCGACGCCACACCTGAAAGTCGCTTGCTCAAGTCGAGGGCTGTGTTATGAGCCTCGTTTCGCAACGAAAGGTCAAGGTCTGGCGCGTTTGAAATCAACGCATCCACTGCCGCCAGATTCTCGCTCAGCACTGCCAGGTGCAGCGCGGTGTTGCCTCCCGCCTTCTCTACCACGTTCACATCAGCCCCGTGCGCAAGCAGAATCTTCACAATAGCAGCACTCCGCTCCGTCATCTCGTCGACACTCGGCGCTCCAGGACGAGGGTCCGCGCCAACGCGAGCAGCGCACATGAGAGCGTTCAGGCCGCTCGCATTGACTGCGCTCATGCTCGCGCCGAGCCCCAGCAGCAGCTGCACCGCAGTCACGTTCTTCGCCACACAGGCCATCATGAGCGCTGCATGGCCGCCACACAACAATTAGCCACGTATATCAACTGTCCGACCGGTAGTTCAAAGGCGACGAACCCGTGTCTCCGTGGGCGTTCGGCTGCTCAACAATTCCGCGCAGCTTCTGCTCCCGCTCGGGGGTCGCCACCAGCTCCTCCATCACCCGCGTCTGCACGAGCAACAGACAGCAGCCGCCAAGTAAATATCACTGCCCACGCAATAGCACTCACCAACTATATACGGCGGCCGTCCGTACGTTCTTGGACATGGCTGTCAGGTGCAGCACCGTGGTCCGGTTGGCGTTGGTGGCGCAATCCACTGCGGCGGTGCGGTCGACCACGAAGCCCACGAGGTCGTCACGGCCTGTACGCGCGCAAAAAGTCGATGGCAAGACGCTGGTAAGTCAGTACAGTAACCCCACGGAACCCCCCAGAAGCACGCACCACAGGCGCAGACGCTCATGAGGACGCTCCAGCCCATGTCATTGGGGCGGTCCAAGTCGACGCCTCGCTCCGTGAAGAACTGCACGCACTGGTCGTAGTCCGCGAACTCCACCAAGCGGTGGGCGAACGCCTGGGCCTTGTCGGCAGCAGCAGCGTCGGTCTCCATCGGCATTTTGAGCTGCCTCGCCAATCAAACAGACTGGCTCGGCAGTCGTACTTAGACGGAGCAGACGTTGCGGCCGTTACGGCAGGAGGTTCGACGCTGTGCTGCTGCTCGATTTACTCGCCGGAAGGTGCAGCAAGCAGCAACTCGGTGTGCGAGGTGCTGAGAGCAGAGCGTCGCAAGCGACTGAGTGATTGAGAGAGCGAGACGGAGCGGTGGGGAGCTCTGTCAACTCCAGCGAGCTTTGTGCATTGGTAGGGTGGAGGATGGCTTCAACTGCCGCCGATTGGCTGCTGATGTTGAAGTGGGGCTGACAACGATGGCTACAGTATTCGTCTAGAGCACCATGAACCGCGAGCTCGATGGTCTGCTGGACAAGCTGTCTCGGATCAACCAGGAGATGGGCGGGGAAGAAGGCAAGGGCAAGAAGAAGGACAAGAAGGGCGACCAGTTCCACGAGCTCAAGACCAAGATCGGCGAGAGGCTGCACCACCTCAAAATGGTACGTTGCCTCGACTTCGGCGCCATATTCAGTGACCCGGATCCCCACTGATGACGAACCGTTCTGGATTTGCTACAGACCTTGCAAGACAATGACGTGGCGGCGACGAAGAGAGGCAAGCACCCTCGCGAGGCTATTCGGCGACAGCAGGAGATCCGAGAGGAGATCCGTCTCGTCGGCGTCGACATCAAGGACCTTACGACTAGCTACGACCTCGAGATGAAAAAGAGAAAGGTAGCATTGGGTAGCTGCATACGAGCGGCTGATTCACTGTAGCCGCCACCTTACACGTTGTTCTCTTCTGCTTGCTAGAGTAAATTCTCGCCGGAAGAGCTGGCGATGCGAAAGGATATTATTACGCAGTACTGGGCCGAATATGAGCGCATCAAAGAGCTTGCAGCCGCAAACTACCGCTCTCCTGCAGGCCGGACAACCTTCGACACTGGTGGCGTTGCAGCGCCGATCGGGTCGTTCGAAAACGGCGCCTTCACGGCACGAACGAAACCAGGGGGAGCACTAGGAGGCCCGGTTTTCGGAGGACTGGGTGGTGGTCTAGGTGGAGCCGGGGGCGGTGGCGGCGATGGTCCGATCGAGCGGGAAGTGGTCACCGACGACCAGCGTGCTATGCTGGCAGATATCCAAAGAAACGACCAGCGCTTCGTAAGTATTCCTGCCAGCTCGAAAATGTCAACGTTATATAGCACGCTTCTGATCCCCTATCTCTTTACCATAGGACAACATGATCGAGCAGATTGGAACCGGTGTCCAGGAATTAGGTCAGCAAGCTCGAATGCTGAACGAAGAGCTTCAACAGCAAGCTATTATGATCGATGGGCTGAGCGAGCGGATCGACACCACACAGGCACACGGTGAGATATGCACACTCCAACTGCTATTCTCTTTACTAGTTGCTGACCCTGACCTCGCGTAATTGCAGTGGAAAGCGTCAACAGGAAGATGAAAAAGACCCTAGAGAAAGTCGGCCGCGGTGCCGACAAGTGCATGATGGACATGATCTGTCTCATCCTGCTGCTCGGGATCTTGGCCGTGGTCTACAACATGTTTATCAAGAAGGATTCCAGCAGTACCAGTACAACCACAACATGAGCAGACCTTCAAGCGAGACGTGTTCGCAAGAAAAGCTGTTGCACCTGAATCAGCAGCTATCCGACCCCCTCGACTAGACGTTTATCCTTTGCTGCAGTAGCTCAGACTGAGATTCAGACTCCTCAAAGAACAGGAAGTACGCACCTATATACCTTAACCTCCTCATGGCCTGAAGTTCATATTACCGTTTACTCGTCGACTGCCTCGCTCTCAGCTCCTTGCACGACCGCGGAAGTCACAAGCAGACCGTGTGCACTCGACATATTAGTGTGCTGTTCGACACTTGATCGCAGCGCGAAGTTGAATCTAGAACCCCACGACGCACTCAAGAGACCAGGCTTCGGCCTGTGTCATCTGAACTGCCTGTCGGGCGGTGGTGAACTCTACTGCGGCCCATAAATCGATCGCGGCGGAGGCCCGCCCATTCCTCCCGGCCCAGGCGGTCCTCGCATACCTCCGCCCATACCCATGCCCATGCCCATTCCCATTGCGCCCATCGGTGGAGGCCCACGCGGCGGTCCTACGCACACGTGCGCACGAACAAACAAGCACACGTCGGTCAGCTCCATGACCTCTCCAACACCATCCAGGCCAGCAGTAGTGGCAGTATCATGGCTCACCTCGGATCATGGGCGGCCGCATGCCAGGGGGAGGCATCATGCCGCGTGGAGGCCCGCGGGGCGGGTATCCCGGCATCCCGTTCGGAGGTCCGTTGGGTCTCGGGGGCAGCGAGCCGGCGGGCGCCGGTCCGCGCAGCCACTCGCCCGCTACACAGCGTAAGACAGGAGGAGGGAGCGTTAGCAGGTGCAGCAGCAATAGTCGCACACAATAAAGGAAGGCGATTGCAGCAGCGTACGGTTCATGACGACGCCCTGGCCGGCCAGGAACTGCTCGTAGTAGAGCTTGACGTTCTCGCGGTGCTTCCAGCCGCGGTTGTGCTGCTTGCGGCCGGCTTGCTGCGCGGACAGGGAGAGGAGATACGGCAGCGTTAGATGCAGCGTGCAGCGAGGGCCGACTGGGGAAGGGCGCCACGCACCGAGTCATGCGTGAGGTAGGTGTCGCAGTAGTCGCAGTAGTAGCGCGGCATGGTGGCTCGGGCTCGAATGGCAACGCTTTTGGCAGGATTGGTGGGGTCTACCGTATCTATCGGAAGTGTTCGTACGCACCAGTTATGGCGTATACGGTAAGCGCGTTCTGGGTGTGCACCACACGAAAGACACCATTTAGCAACACGCAGATCCGGATGGGCGGGGCGACGTGCCGTCGCGCGTTGTCCAGGCTGGCCGGGGAGGGATGACCTCGCCCGTTCCGCCGATGATTGGCTCGAGTTCAACTCTGCCCATCCCCCCGGCTTTAGTCAATCATAGCAAGGGCAAGGACGGCAGCGCTGGAACTGGTGGCTGCTGCTGCAGCGGCCACAGCCCCTCACACGCAAGATTTCCCTGCTGCGCCGAGTGCTCGTTGCAGGCCTCACTCAGCGCGCGTCAGCCCCCGCCAGCCGCATCGCCTGTATCAGAGCCATGTCGACCGAGAAGCAGTGGTTCAGCGAGACGGAGGCCATGTGGCCCGGCCAGAAGTTCTCGCTCGAGATCGAGGAGGTGCTGTTCCGCGGCAAGTCGGACTTCCAGGACGTGCTCGTGTTCAAGTCGGCCACGTACGGCCACGTGCTGGTGCTGGACGGCGTGATCCAGCTCACGGAGCGCGACGAGTTCGCGTACCAGGAGATGATCACGCACCTGCCCATGTTCGCGCACAAGCAACCCAAGCGCGTGCTCATCGTGGGTGGCGGCGACGGCGGCGTGCTGCGCGAGGTGACCAAGCACGCCTGCGTGGAGCAGGTCGTCATGTGCGAGATCGACTCGATGGTGTGCGACGTGTCCAAGAAGTTCTTCAAGGACACGGTGGCCACGGCCTTCGACGACCCGCGCGTGACGCTGCTGCACGCCGACGCCGCCGTGTACCTGCGCGAGAACACGACCGAGAAGTTCGACGTGGTCATCGTGGACTCGTCCGACCCCGTGGGCCCCGCCGAGGTGCTCTACCGCGCCGAGTTCTACGAGAACATGAAGAACTCGCTGTCGCCCGACGGCGTCATTTGCACGCAGGGCGAGTGCCTCTGGCTGCACCTCGACCTCATCGTGGACGTCATGCAGCGCTGCCAGGGCCTCTTCCCCACGGTCAACTACTCGTACACGACCATCCCGACCTACCCGTCGGGCCAGATCGGCTTCATCATGTGCTCGCTCGACCAGAGCGAGGGCGTACTGGCCAAGCCCAAGCGCACGCCCGACGCCAAGATGCAGGAGTCGCTGCGCTACTACAGCGCCCAGATCCACGAGGCCGCCTTCGTGCTGCCCAGCTTCGCCGAGCGCAAGATCGCCGCCGTGCGCAAGTGACCCCGCTCTTAGCCATGCCACAGATTCCCTACCACCACCAACCTACTGATCCTGCACACCTGCTGCAGGAACTTCAACAACTGTGAATAAGAGCGTATGTTTAACGTCTATCATGGCTGTTGTTTAGATACCTCTCCGACCCTCCTCTAGCTTGTAGTGGTCACACCTGTGGGCGCTGCGATGCCGCTGGGCACGAACAGCGTGATCTTATCCACCTTCCAGCAAAAGTCGGGCGTCTGCTCTTGGATGAGCTTCCAGATGTAAGGCACGAAGAACTGCTCCGGATCAGCCTCCTCCTCGTATCGGTAGCTGGCGTCGTCGTCGTTCACGGACGCCTTCGATCTTGATGCACCTCCGCTCCTAGAACTGGCGCTCGAAGCTGCTAAGAGGCTAACGCACTCACTGCGAATAATCTCCAGCACCGTGTCAGCGTCGAGCACGTCGTCAGGCGAGGTCTTCGCGTCGACGACTGACTGGAATCGAGCTAGCGTGCTCCACACGGGGCCGTTATGCACCTGCGCGGTGAACTCGGAGTGTTGTTGCAGTGCCGCAAACGTGTCCGCGCGATGCAGCAGTGAATAAATAAGTTGCGGGTTGCGCGGCAGCAGCTTAGCCTTCAGGCAGGACGACACCACACCTAGCAGCAACCGGATAAATTCCACATACGCTGAGCGCTTCTGCGCCAGCACTTCGTTCTCCTCCTTGTCTGAGCTCTTCACGCGCTTCATCTGCGCCACCAGCTTTGCCTCGTTCTTGGCCAGCATATCAATGAGCCCTACGACGCCTTGCGCAGCGTACACGTGCAGATTCTCGGCTGAGCGCGCGAGGTTGGATAGAGCCGCAAACGCATTCAGGTGGATGAAGCTGTCCTGGAAATGGGTAATGTTGCGGAAAATGAGCCGTGTGAAGATGACCATCATCAGACTGCCCAGCGAAACATCTAGCATGTAGTGTTCCTGGTACCAGGATACATTGGGCACCACAAGTTGAGTATGCGCGGTGCGAACGAACTCTGGGTCCTGAGTGAACGTGAGCAGCACGATCACCAGCATGTAAAGCCGGCTAGGCTCCACAGACCGCGCGTGGTACAACGTCTCCAACAGAGGCAGTAAAAGACGCTCCATATCGGCATTGCCCACAGCGGCATCTAGCATCATTGGGTTTGAATACAGCAGCGTGTACAGCATCAGGTGGCTCGTCTCGTACGGTGCGTGGCGACCCACAACCTCAAACAAGTCCGAGTACGATAGTTCCGATTTCTCGGCATTGGAGCTCGCGGTTGTGTCACATTGTCGCATCAAGTGAACTCGAGGGTCCTCGATCTCTGTGCTCTGACTGTCGACATCAGCTCCATCAGCAACCCCGCAAACCGCTCCTCGGAATGGATTGCTAGCCACTGGCGCGTCACTGTCTCGACAGCTCTGCAACAGGACAAGTAGCAGCAACACGCTTCGATCGGCAAGGGGACTTGCCGTATCCTCACGAGTGGTAAAATAGCGGATGAAGCTCCACGGGAATCGGAAAATCGATGCTGGTGGCATACGAACGACACACAAGGGTAAGAAACATAATCTGTCCGTGATGTATACAATTAAACTCACCTGCAATTGAGCCAACGCCTTCGAGAGTGAAATATGAGAACTGTTCCTGCTCGTACGCCTGGTCCGAAATTCCCGACATCGCAATGAGCGACATATCACGAGCCTTCCGTAGTGCCACCGCTGCAGTGTTTGAAGCGGCATTTGGTCCTGTGGCCTGCAGTTGCTCGACACTATTTTGCAGCAAGCGACGCACCACGCCAGAAGCCCAATACGATTTCTTGCCATCGGGCAGGGCGGTCGACATCAGCATGTAAAGAAATGGATTGTGTGTCCGTAGGTCACCGGCTTGCTTGGAATGATCGCGCGGATACGCTACTGGAGACAGGAGCACCAACAGCGTGTTCACAACTTCCACATGCAAGTCGTGCGTCTTCTCGCTGCAGTTCCACCCATGCACACGAGTGAATAAGATCAGAAACACTACACAAATGATAACGCTGCATGTGCAGACGAGAGGACGTACTTCGGCGGAAACTCAATCAGAGCCGTAAGCAGTGCATCCAAGAACCGAAGTGCTAGATCATCTGAAGAATCCTCGGGCACGGATGCATCGTTGATATCTTTTCCCGCAACTTCATCCATCTGGATCGATAAGCTATCTGTGTAGCGCAGACAGAGAGCCAAACAACGCCGTCAGCAAGAAGCCTCACCCCCATATCTAACCAAAGCCATCCACCCACGCCTTGTCGTCGCATTGCTGCTACTTGACGCGGCAGCAAACTCCGTCGTTGGCTGGTGGTTGAAGTGCGCCAGCAACGAGCACTCGTCCGTCCTCTCGACAAACCGCATCGTGAACTGGCGCACCAAGAACAGCGCGTTCACAGCTCTGAGCAGGTGCGTGTCCACCGTCTGCGGCTTGCCGTCCACTGGGTCAGGGCCCACAGCGCCAGGGGCGAACGCTGCCAGCTCGCTGTCCGTCATGCCGGCCACCTTGCAGCTGAACGGCAGCGCGTGGATCACATAGCGCAGCAGCACGCGGAAGTTGCCCGACCGGAGGCTGTTCTGAGCTGTTGACGCACCAACAAATCGAGGCCAGAGTCAGCTCCACACCGCTGCAACACGTCTGCACTGCGCCT
>JAHWLF010000329.1:0-15651 GCA_024679295.1 Phytophthora parvispora
ACGGACGTCAGCACGCAGCTGCAGTGGCAGCGCTCGGAGGACCCGCACGGCAACCCGTGGCTCGCCATTGTGCTGGACCCGCTGCGCTCGCTGGCCAAGAAGCGGCCGGAGATGGGCGCTTTCCGTGTTTATCCGCCGGAGTATGCGGCTCCGGTGAACGAGACGCCCGATGGAACTATCGTCACGGACGAGAGCGCGAGGCTGGAACGCTGGGGCAACTGCTGGAACCGCTACTACACGCTGGAGATCGACTACTTTATGAGCTCTCTGGGCTCCCAGGTCGTGAGTGTTCTGTCGGAAGAGTTTTTGTGGATGCGCACGCTGAGCTCTAATACGATGCAGGAGCGCGAGAACCGTGACCGCTTCTCGGAGCGAATCCAGTTGCTGGCAAACAAACTGGACGGCTGCGAGGCTCACCTTATTCCGCGCACCGGACGCAGTGCTTCGCGTATTGGTGAGTACTACGTTCCGGAGAAGCAGCAGTCGCACCAGGAGGCCGAGGAGTCGGCTCTCGACAAGATCACCCAGGCCGCGAATGAACTCGCTATTGAGAACTCGCTCGGTCAGGAACTGCAGGTCACCAAGAAGGCCCTCTTCAATGACAAGTAATGTTGCGTCGCTGCCACAGCGCTCAGAGATGGCACTAAGTAATAAACATCCGACTACGTGGACATTTTTCGAGTCCTCTACGATAAATTATTCCCATCAGGTGTCGATTTTGAGAACTCGCACCTGCTTGCGTATAACCTAAAACAGCTTGGTCGTGGTTCTTCCTTCTCCCATCGCAAACAGTTCTTCGGCGATTCGCTCTTGCTCCTCCATAGCCTCCAAATTTTCTTGAAGTGCCTCACGCTCAGCGTTGTCAACCACGCTTACAACGGTTTGCTGTGGGAACAACGACGCTGTCGAGGAGCGTGATCCAAAGCCATTGCCCTTCTTGAAGCGCTTGTAATTCACCAAGCCGTTTTCTTCCCTTACACTTTGATGCAAGGGGTCTCGCTTCTTAACGACCAGCTTGCAGCTTAGAACGATTGGTTTGCCGAAGTCCTCTTCCGCTGCTTCGGGCTTCACGTCACGGGGAAGCAAAACGCGAGCGGACTTCCACTCAGAAGCTTCCTCCTCACTGAGTTTGATCGTCTTCTGCTCGTTTGCATGTGATGATAAAGACACTTTGCCGTACAATACACACATTAAAAGTGTTAGCCACGAATCACTAATCCTGGAACTCGCAGGATGCGAACCTTGTCGTTGGGCCTCCGGCATGATGGGAATTTGCACGATGTTGATGGGGTTGTCTTCGAATGTGTCACCTTTAATCTGCAACACACACGGCGTTCAGTAGTGAGAGAACGTGACCAGCTAATAGTGAACAACATACCTCGGTGCGTTCGTAGTTAGGGTCGGTATGCTGCTCAGAACTCTCCTTGATCGTTACGTCTGCAGCGTCAACGTCCTCTACAGATTCAAGGTCCTCATCCTCTTTGCATGACTTCACTTCATCGTCTTCGTGCTCCACTGTCGATGTGGATCGTAGACTTAAGTGCTCCGGGAAACTCATAATTTGGACGGATGAGCCAGCATAACTGGCCAGGCTGCTACTGAATGCCGAGTCGTTCGAGGCGGTAGGCGCCTTTACAAAAATCACGCTCGCCGCTAGCTCTTGAACACTTGTAAATACAGCCCCCATAGATGTAAACAACCCCACCCGCCGCTCCACTATTTCCATCGGGCACGGGGGATCGACGCCAGCGGAACCTCGCTGCTCGCTTTGACCTGCCGTACTCGAGAACCCGGAGGCTTGCGAAGGCTCCACTAGCAACAAACGTTTGCTTGACGCGAGTGAATACAACTCGCGCATTAGTGCGTCGTCCTCCTCGAAATCCTTATAAGCAGCAATCACGATCCCACCCATGGCCGCAATCAGCTCCTGCATCGACTGCGGCGTCAGGAACACCACCACGTATCCTTGAAACAGCGTTTTCCGCAGTGGATTCGGCAGGTAGTTGCTCTCCACCGATGGAACCGATGGGTCAGACGGTAGAAACTCTTCACAGCGTGGCAACGGCTCCGACAGACTCGTGCGGTTCAAGATGGCATAGATCCACGGCGTGCACACCACGGGCTGGTTGTACACGAGCGCCCACAGCACCTTCACCGTGGCCACAATGCGTCCTGAGTCCATAATACAGTGCGTAGCGTCCTTGCTCTCACCTGGGATTAAGTGCATGCCAACGCGTTGGCACGCGTCGTTCACCTGCGCTCGACTGGCCCGCTGGATGCGCGAGGCCACGAGCACAAACACTTGGTAGCGCACACGCAGCACCGTCTTCTTGGCCCCGAAGGAGATCTGGTCGCCGTGCCGCAGCTGCCGCGTCCCGAAGCACTGCTCCTGGTTCACGAAGGAGCCGAAGCGCGACTTCATGTCCACCAGCTCCAGCGTCGGCCGCGTCGACGGGTCTCCCAGCTGCTCGAGCGAGAGGGACCCCACGCGGATCAGCGCGTGCGTGCGCGAGATGGAGGCGTCCGCCTGGAAGTTGAAGTGGCAGCGCTTGCGCCCGACGCTCCACTCGCCCGCCACCAGGTAGAAGGTCGTGCCAGCGCCACCTTCGCCCGCGACCACGTCCAGGACCCACATCCTCCTCGGCGATAAGAAAATATGGCGCGAAATGTAAATGATCTACTACCCTACCCCGTACGTTGAAGGCCAAGTCAAGTTTCCTCGCCAAACGATATTGAAAAACTTTAGCGGTCTGTTGTCCTGGCCCTCCCTCCAACTACCAACTTCCTACGAAGCCTACATATAGAAAGAAAACAATCGCCGTCCACTATGGGCATAGGAACGATTGTGGGCTGGTGTGCTCGTCAAATTCACTCTTCGATCTTCCTCCCCAAGAGCAAAACTTTGCCATGTCCAGCAGTGTTTGCACTAGGCATCCTCACCGAAGGCCCAATCAAACAAGGGGCGCGGTCGAGCTCTGTTGTCTCTGCTTGAGCTTGTCGACGGAGTAACCGTAATAGGCACTGCCATTGGTAGCGGGAACTGCTCGGGGGGCCTCGCCACACACGATATAGTACCAGTCGAGTCACCAACCGCTTGGACTTCCGTGTTAGCGCTGCCTGCGTCCTCCTCGCTGTGGGGTGAACTAGTTAAAGTGTCTTCATCTTCGGATCCACTCAGATCCACCTCATCGTACTCGGCTCCGTCACCTTGAAATGACGAATTCAAACGGTGGTTAGCTTCCCGTTCCGGCGAGAGCACTCTGACTCGGTGACGCGGTGGACCTAAACAAGCGTGTCTCAGTAAGCGTAGGCAGTATAAGCATGAATAGGATCGAGTTAGAATCTTACCGTACGGGTCGAGCGAGTCATTCTCGTCGTCTGACAACTCGCGTTCACGCCGGTAGTGCGATGGTCGCGAGTGGCGATGGCGCTGCGGGCGGCGCTGCCACTGGTGCATTGAGCGTGGCACACCATAACGACAACCAAACGGAGGTGGCCTTCCACCAGCTCTTCTCGCCTGGTACTTTACCCGTTCCCACATTTCGTCTACCCAGACAAGCCGTGTTGATAGTTGCTGCAAGTCCCCAGACACGGTCCCCCAAAAGCCTATCCGAAAGCAATAAACAACGATTATATAATTCGAGGATGCACCGCGTTGAAAACGCATGGCGTACCTACCGACAACCCAGACTTCCTTGCGCAGGTTATTGCGCACAAAGCCCAACGAAGTGTAAAAGTCTCCGTCGCCACTAAACAACACCACACGATCAATGTGCTGCACACAATGGACACGACTATCGTTAGAACTCCATCACATGGTTTCACGCCTGTTTTAATGTGAATCCACACCACCATACATCTTGTGTTGTTAGTGTCAGCAGCTTCGTAGCGATCCTGTTCGCACGAACAGCACGGTACATGATTAGGTAGATGAAGACTAGCCCCACACAGTTTCTAGCCCTTCAGCCGTACGCATTGTCGACGCCCTTCTGGATGTTCTGGGTGAAGCGATTCCCGCATTTCCTGCAATGGCAATTGTACTTCTTCGTCGAATATACCTTCACTTGAAACTGCAACCAAGAAGTTAGCCGCATTTAGTAGTATGACAGGTAATGCATGCAAACACTCATCGTTATCTCCAACCTGGGGACCAGTGGGGCGCGCGTACTTCAGGGCATGGTACTCGATAGCCAGCTGGCTGTTGGCTCGTGCATCGAACCGCTGGCTGTCAAAATACCAGCATTCTGTACACACAAATAGGAAAAAAATCACCGTCTGTTTACATGAAAACAATGCTAGTGCCTGCCAGCCACTTACCTTCAAACTCGGTGCCGATGAGGTGCTCCAGCTCCGTTCGCAAGCTGGTGAAGTCCACCTTGCCACCCTTCAGATTCAGCATGTGTGGATGAGTACATACGCACGCTCACCACTATAGCACACACGCAGTCACTTACCATCTCGCGCGCTTGGATCCGCGCATACGCGCCATCTACACAAACCGAAGCACCTCGAATCAGTTACCTCTTGTAGCAACCCGCACCAGCACCAGCCACTGACCGACGATCAGCGCGGTGCTCTTTGCGCGCTCTTTCTTCTTCTTCGCCATTGAAAAGAACCCGTTGCCGCTTTCTTGTGCACCACAGAGGAAGACGAAAACTGAACGCAGACAAGAAAGTGGTTGGAGGCCTCGTCCCAACCTTCTCCCGTGAAGAAAACTTTTCAACTATATTGTGTTGTTGCTTGGGCAGCTTGTTTATCTCGTCTTCTTATTCTCTGCGGCCGTCGCTGCACGTAATACTGGCTGCCGCTCGTGGCGAATGGCAGTGCTGCGTGGTCTGGGACCCAGGAATGCGAGCGTTCGCTGCTTCGTGCGCGCCCACATGACCGTTAGCACCTGGCCCGTCGCAGGATCGCTCACAAGCGAGTAGAGGAAGTAGCCCAGCAGAGGGACCAGCACGGCCGCGTACACCATCACGACGAATGTCCACAGCTCTTCGAGCGATGAAACGGAACTGCTGGGCCTGGCACGCGCAGTCATCGCCGCCAGCGCGTGCCACAGCGCCGCGACGGCGCATTTGCTCCTCATGTTGCGGTGACTTCAACTTGGATTTGTGAGGACATTTGTGGGAAATTGGATTGTGTTTTTTTTACAGACTTTTCGTAATTATTCACTTATCAAAAGCGCGGGAACATGGCTCGGATGAAGCGCCGACGCGAGGAAGCCTCGCCGCGCAGCAAGCGGTCGCGCCACCGTACGCGGGCTGGAGAGTGTGTGCGTGATGACTAGTGCCTGACAGTGCTGCTTTATTCTGGCAGGCGACTCAATCGACAGCGCTGACGCGAGCGAGAGCGACGACGACGTGCTGCCCACGAATGTGGTGGTGGCAGATGGCCCGAGCGACGCCGAAGAGAAGGAAGAGGACAACGAAGAGGACGACGAGGAGGCGCTGCTCGACTTCACGCAGACCGACTACGCAGTGCAGATGAGCCAGGTCGAGCCGCCCGCCGAGGAGGACGACGAAGAAGCAGGAAGCAAGAAGGCCAACAAGGAGCCGTCAATCCCGAGGGCCGTCCACCAGCTGTCGGAGAAGGTGCGTCTCGGTGCACGGTGTCTATCCAGCGCACGATGCAGTTAGTGGAGGAGGTGTTGAGCTGACATTGGTGTGCTGAGTAGGCGCTTGATGAGCTCACAGCCAAGCTGGTGCGCTACATGCTGTACAAAGGCGGTCTGAAGCTGCCGATCAAGTTCCAAGACATCAGCAAGGACGTCTTCCCTCAGTACAAGAATGTGTCGAGGTGAAACGAAGGCGAAACGGGTCTTGCTGCCGTGCAAGTCATGTGGTGTTGCTGACGGTTTCTGGTCTGGTTGATCTCTGTGCTCCAGATACTTCTTCTTCCACGCGAAGCAGAGGATCGAAAATGTGTTTGGCTACCGTGTGGAGCAGGTGGAGGACAGTACCAGCAAGGAGCTGTACTTGGTGCTGAACAATGCATCGTCACAGGAGCACTTGCTGCTCATGAACAAAACGGGCAAGGCTGCGTCGCGTGGTTTCCTTATGATGATCCTTGGACTCTTGTGGTGTGCCCCAGCACGACAACTCTCCGAAGGTTTGTTGTCCTAATGAATATAGGATCTCCATAGGCACCAGAAGACTCACAGCTATTGCTTATGACTTTGCAGACGAGCTGTGGAAGCAGTTGATTCGCCTGGATTCGAAAGTGAAGCTAAAAGGCGAGCACCCGCAACTTGGTGACATCCCACTGCTTTTCAAGACGTTCGAAACGCAGCTGTAAGTGAATCGTCGGCATACCACCCAAGTGAAGTTGACGGTACTCACTACTCTTGACGTCGATCGTGATGCATTTTCTGTGTATGCAGTTACCTGGACGCCACGTCGGAGATCGACCCAGACCTGAAGAAGATCAAGCATTATAAGTATGGCCCTCGCACACTCATGGAAGTGGGCAAAGTGCAGATTCTCAACTTCGTCTGCAAGGTGCGAACTTTTTCCTCTGCGCAGTTTCGCTTACCCTGCACTTTTAATTGAAACGGTATTGTGCTGTTCATGCAGTTGATCACGGGGCGTCCTCCGACGGATGTGCAAGTTAACGAGGTCTTGTCGGAGGACAGTTAAGGTCGCTGGTTGAAGCAACCTCATTCGTTTAGCAGCAGCAGTCAATTTAACCGTAGGCCATTTCAATTCCCCGTTTTTGTTCCTTCTCGTCTCCTCCGTCCAAAATGGAGTCCATCGTCGCCGCGTACGGATCATCGTCCGAGTCCGATGGAGCTGCTTCAGTCTCGTCAGAAGGCGAAGTGGAGGGGTTCACGCTGGCAGCCGAGCTAACTGTCGATGGGGACGCACAAGTCGGTGCCAAGCGGAAGCGCTGCGACGAACCGCAGTGGAAACGAGCGTTCCCGCACGTGGATGGCAATTGGCCAAGCCACGTACGCATCGATATTCCGGTCACCAAAGAGCTACGCGAGATGGCTGAACGCGCAATTGACCGTGCCCAGGAGCTCGTGGGTGACACTGTTACCTTGATTCCCTTTGACGAGCTCGGGCTCGGCAAGTCCCCGTCCACAGTCACTGTTGATGAGCTGCACTTGAGCCTATCGCGGCCGTTTGCCCTCACGTACGACCAGATCGAAGGCTTTGTTGACTCCCTTCGTGCCGCGCTCAAATGGAGACAGCGGTGTGTGAACTGTCTGTCGATACTCGTGGTGTGGAAACGATTCTAACATCAAAGTACTGCTTTGAACACGCAGGTTCAGCGTCACTCTCCGACGAGCGCTGGTGTTGGTGAACGACGATAGATCACGTTCATTCCTAGCACTTCGGGTTGGCGAAGGGGAGCAGCAGTTTATTCAAGTACTGCGGTGCGTCGATCAGTGTCTTGCCCGCCTCGAGTTGCCAACCTACTACAAGGTACGCTTTCGCCGTTACGTTACACCCATGCACACATGAAAATGAGTGATAATATTCATTCCTTTCTGTCGTTGCGTTTGTTGCCGATGGCCCGGGCCTGCTGCATTCGCTCGTTCGTTTCATTCGGGGTGTGGTTCGGATCTCAAAGGATCCTATTCCGCATGTCAGCATCGCATCTTCGTTGGGCGAAGAACTCGCGCAATTGACACCGAACCAATGTGAGAGCCTCCTCACCCCACGACAGGAAACGATAGCAAAGTCAAGCCGGTTGACAGCAGGCGTTGCAGCAGTCCACGTGGCCATCGGCAACAAACACTACGATATACCGCTTCGTTGACCTCCCCATCCTCCTTCGGCCGCCCCGGAAGCGCAATACGACTTCGTATTGGATCACACCAATGCCTCCAAAATTCTCACTATTCTGTTGAAGCCCCTTGATGTTTCACTCGCTTTCAGTGTCAGATGCGAGGTCGATAACTTGCGTTCGAGAACCGATTTCATCCATCCCGGCATCACGCTCCTGCGCTGTCATAACCGGTGCCGCTGTGACTGGCCTCAGTGGCACCGGCAATGACAAGGGAAACGGTTTGCTCGCTTCCTCATCGGAACTGACATCCGACAAAGTGAATACTAGAACATCATCCGACTGCCTGTCTCCACGTCCTCCACGCTTCGACCGTCCGCGATCATTATTTTCTAAGGTGCCAGAGAGATGAACAATGACATCAGTTCATGCTGCTGGACTGCAAATACAGAGATACGTACCATTTCTTTTCCGCTTCTTGCCATTCTTTCCTCCCGCACCTCTCTTTCCGTCACCCAAGGCTTTCTTCTTCTTCTTCTCAGCAACCGGAGCGCTGACACTTGGGGCATCGACAGCACCAGTTGCCAGTTCTCCACGCGGTCGGTCCCTCGAGCGTGAGCGTGAGCGACTGCGCCCTCGACCATTCTTGCCCTTGCCTCTTCCGTTCAAACGTCCATTCCGGCTTCGAGCTTTGCCACGTGACAGTTGGTTGGAATAATTAGATGCTTCTGCTTCTACTGGCGCGATCACCACTTGACGACCACTGCCAACGTCTTCGGTAGCTTCTGGTGGCGTATACGTGCCGTTGCTGGGGTGGACATCCTCACCCACATGATCCTCAAACCACCCCCCTTCATCTCCGCCCACTTCATCTCTTCTCTCTTTATTTCTTCGACCCTGCTCGTGCGTTCTCGCAGGTCGCGCGTTTTTGACTTGGCCCCACAAATCGTTCATAAAGAGAACTCGCGATGCTAGTTGCTGAAGATCACCGGATATCGTACCCCGATAGCCTAATCATACAGGCGGGTCGTAAGCGGTTGCTCAGTCATTGATATCAGATGAATAGCTTTACGAAACGTACCGACTACCCATATATCCTTACGGAGCACATTCCGAACATGGCTAAGCGAGCTGTAGAAATCGCCATCACCTACGCAATGATTGACAATGGTTAGCTAACGATGGAGTTATATCAACCCAAAGAGATTGGCGCCATACCAGCGAACAAAATAAAGCGATCGCACACCTGGGCAGAGCAAAATATCCGAGTGACTTCACCACAATACATAACGATGCATAACTATATGACACGTACATTCTCGTATGCAAGGGACAAAATCTTCGTGGCGATTCTACCAAGAGGAAAAACGGCGTATGATCAATACTTAAGTATCTCTAACAGAAACACACGTTATCCCCTCAAGCGCACATACCCGTTGTCTACGCCTTTCTGGACGTTCTGCGTGAAGTGGTTACCGCACTTTTTGCAGTGGCAGCTATATTTCTTCATAGGATACAAGCTCACTTGAAACTGCAACGGATGCAGCAAGAAAAAAAAGGATAAAAAAACAGAACCTGGTCAATACCCACGCATCACCACACTGTAACCATTGACACAACATACCTGAGGACCCTTCGGTGGTGCAAACTTAAGCAAGTGGTACTCCGCTGTTAAGGTCGCGTTGAGTCGCTGCGCAGAGGGGTTCTGATCGAAGAACCAGCAATCTAATAAGGAACGAGAACGTCAAAAAGCATCCGCTGCGTCCCAGCGCCGCGCAGCCACTGCATATACATGCACGCAACCACAAAGTAGCTCTAAACCGATGTTCCTAAAGCCAGCCACTCCCTACCTCCAAACTGCGTCGTGGCCTGCTGCTCCAGTGCAGCCCGAAGCTTGATGTAGTCGATCTTGCCTCCCTTTTTGAGTCCCAATGCCAGCAGCACACGCCCACAATCAGTGCCACAAACCGCAGAACAGCAGCACGACAAGAGATCCACGACACCAGCAGGCAACGCACCAAGCCGCGGGCGCCGATCATCGCGTAAGATCCGTCTGCAGCCATCCAACCAGGCGCCCACCGATAAATGAGCAAGGCAACGAAACGCCACCCCGACAGCGCAACAGGAGCAGCGGTCACGCCTACCGATAATGAGAGCTGTGCGAGGCACTCTAGCGCTCTCCACGGCCGATGCCGAGGACGCCGTGGACGCTGTCGAGCTCATGGAAGTCGCCGCCAGCGCCGCAGTGCGCCTGCAGTTGCCGCAAAATGCTTCCACGCTTCAAATGCCGATTTCAGCCAATAATAATGTCGAGATGTCGCCCCGCCTCCCGTCCCTCCCTGTCGACATTATTTTTTCTATATTTTGGATTTTTTTCCCGCGTTTTCAGTGGCCCAAACACATCACAACCGAAATCTCGCCGCCGCCAACAGACCGCCGCGTATCGCTCCACGAGCGCCGCTTATCGCAAGCCCAGACCCGCACCCCAGCACGCAACCATGCCCGGCGAGGAGAACAAGGAGTTCGACGACGAGTTGGTCGACTACGAGGAGGAGGAGGAGACGACGACGGACGCCTCTAAGGCCGCCGCCGAGGGCAAGGACGCCAAGAAGTAAGCAAAAAGATCTCGCTACCCCGAGGGGGGAATGCGCGCCCGAGAGAGGGGGGGCCAGCGCCGAGGAGAGAGATTGACGCCCGGGGGAGAAGACGACGCTTTCTCGCTCGCTCGCCTGTGGTCGGAGACCTCTTAGCGCGCTCGCGCTCGCCGTCGTGATGACACCATCGACGCTCGGCCGCTCTCGGGATCTCGGCGAGAAGGAGAGGGAAAGGCCAGTTTGTTAACAACTTCTTCTGTATCTGTTCCGTGCTGTCGCTGGATGGTGATCGACAATCGTGATCGCGGGGGAAATCTGCACTACACAGGGGCCACTACGTCGGCATCCACAGTTCGGGTTTCCGTGACTTCATCCTCAAGCCTGAGTGCCTGCGCGCCGTCGTGGACTGCGGTTTTGAGCACCCGTCGGAAGGTGCGTTTCAGCTTGTGAAATCCAGCAAAGAGAGAGAGGACAAACCACAGCTACTCACCATCTTGTGCTGCTTTGATGCTTTGCAGTCCAGCACGAGTGCATTCCTCAGGCCGTGCTTGGCATGGACATCATTTGCCAGGCCAAGTCGGGTATGGGCAAGACCGCCGTGTTCGTGCTCGCCACGCTGCACCAGGTATGTTGCTGCTGCTTTTTCATCCGTACTTTCTTCTGTGTTGGAACAGTAACTGAGAAGTGCTCTGCTTTGGTGTTATCCTGTTTAGATCGAGCCTGTCGACGGTCAGATCAGCGTCGTGGTCATGTGCCACACCCGTGAGCTGGCTTTCCAGATCGCCCACGAGTACGAGCGTTTCAGCAAGTACCTGGTGGATGTGAAGACCGGCGTGTTCTACGGAGGTAGGCGATGTGCTGTTCACATTTTGACAAGATGAGGCGCAGCTATTTACACAATTTATCTGCAGGTGTGCCTATTTCGCAGAACCGTGAGGCTCTGAAGAACAACCCGCCCCACATCCTTGTGGGTACCCCCGGCCGTATCCTGGGTCTGCTTCGCGAAAAGACCCTGAAGCTGGACAAGGTGAAGCACTTTGTCATGGACGAGTGCGACAAGATGCTTGAGGCCATCGGTTCGTGATGCGTCGATACGCTATAAACGAGTCTGGCGATTAAATTGAGACTGACGTGTCGTTTATTTCGTTGGCAGACATGCGCCGTGACATCCAGGAGATTTTCAAGGCTACTCCGCACGACAAGCAGGTGATGATGTTCTCGGCTACTCTGTCGAAGGAAATCCGCCCCGTGTGCCGCAAGTTCTGCCAGGACGTAAGTGATTCAGTAGCTGGAAAATTGTCGAGTTCAGGGAGTTGATAAAAATGTTGTGGACTGTTTTGCTGTGCAGCCGATGGAGATCTACGTTGACGATGAAACGAAGCTGACCCTTCACGGTCTGCAGCAGTACTTCATCAAGCTGGAGGAGTCGGAGAAGAACCGCAAGCTGAACGACCTGCTGGATGCGCTTGAGTTCAACCAGGTGGTGATTTTCGTCTCCAAGAAGAACCGTGGACGCGAGCTTAACCGCCTGCTGAACGAGTGCAACTTCCCGTCGATCTGCATTACGGCCGACCTGTCCCAGGAGGAACGTATCAAGCGGTACAAAAGCTTCAAGGACTTCCAGAAGCGTATCCTGGTGACGACGGACCTGTTCGGTCGTGGCATGGATATTGAGCGTGTCAACATTGTGGTCAACTATGACTTCCCGAACGACAGCGACCAGTACCTCCACCGTGTGGGCCGTGCCGGCCGTTTCGGCACCAAGGGTCTGTCGATTAGCTTCATCTCGTCGGAGGAGGACACGGAGATGCTCGCCAAGGTGCAGTCTCGCTTCGAGGTGAACATCCCGGAGCTTCCGGACCAGATCGACATCTCCACGTACATGAGCACTTAGGCAAACAGATTCGGCTCTTGAGAAGAACAAGAAGGGGAAGGAGGGTGCGAGAAAGCAAAAGCTATGTCCAAACCAACCAACCTCGCGCTTTTCGACCCATACGAGCTCCGTTTCGGAAGAAAGCTTTACTGCTGCTGCGTGGCTGAATGAATATACCCAACGCGCTACGGACGACGCTTTTACGACTCGGCTCGCGCTGTTTCTACAGGTGTCGTCCCAAGCTGCCAGTTCCAAGTGTTACTCTTTTCTCCGTCGCTTCGTCGACCCGTCGATTTCCTTCATGCCTCCGAGGTGGCTCTTGTACTTTTCGCGGATGCCGTCATTGCGTGCCCAAAGCGAGTCGCGGCTGGACGTGTCTTGGTCTGCCAGATGCGTGTACTTCGTGCTGTGAATTATAAGGTGTGAATCATAACACATCAACGGAAACGTTAGAATGCTAGCTAGTGCTCAAGCAAGTTCTGACAACAAGATCCGTACCGGCCAGCGCGTCCAAAGTTCTTGACCTGCATCACTGCAGGAAGCATCTCTTTGTTGAATTTGTCCTCCAGCGTAGCACCGTCGGCGTCTCGCTTACGCACGTCATCCTTGGAGCGTATACTGTCGTCATCCACGTAGAAAGCACCCTTGTGGTAGTATTTCTGCATGAACTTGAGCTTCTTCTTTTCCTTGGGCTCATTCTTCTTCAGTTTACTGCAACACCACGAATTAGTCCCCATTCTGCTACACAATGCAAAGGTCGGGACGTACGCATCCTCAGCGGCACGCTCTTCAGCCGTCATGCTACGCCTCCTGAGCGTCTCCTCTTCCTCCTTCCTGCGCTGCCCCTTGCGATCGCGATCACTATACATACCATAAAAATCATGCAGAGCGAGGTAAGCGGCAGATTGCTTCGGCTGGTTCTACCTACTCACCGCTTGATGCGCCGCATTTCTCGCAGTTCCCAATCGCGGTATTCCTGAGCCGGGTCCAGACCATCCGTGTCATCGGGCATCTCCCCGTCAGTCGAGTCGTCCTTGTCAGCGCCATCCTGTTCGCGGCGAATTTCCTCCGCCACCAAACGTCGAGATTCGGTTTTCCGCGCCTCCATTTTCTCTTGCTCGCGTTTCTGGCGCCGTTCCTCTTCGGCGGCCATCTCCTCTTGCCGCTTCACGGTCCCGCGAGCCTTCTTGGGAACGAAAACGGGTTTCATGAGTTCTTCGCCAGGTTCCGACTCGTCTGTGTCGGTCTCATACTCCGAGCTGCTGCTCCCGCTACTACTGCTAGATTCCGCTCTGCTAGCCTTTGGTGCGGGAGCTGCCCCACCGCGCTTCACGATTTGAGGCGCAACAGGCTGTCGGACACTTTTCTTGTCGATTGATGCGGGCTTGACTTCCTCTTCGTTTTCAGCCTCACGCGCCTTGGCCTTGTTGCGGAGCATGCGACGTCGACGGTCGATATCCGAGTCGCCTTCCTCCTCCGAGCTCGAATCCTGCAGCGCCTTGGCCACATCTTCATCACTAGAGCCCTTTCCGTCCCCAGAAGAAGACGATGGAGCCCGCTCTCTACGACCGCGGTCTTTCGCGGCGGGCGCTGCGGCGCTGACGACCTGTGCCTCCACGCGCTTCCTTCCCGCGCTAATCACTGGCGCAGGCTTGTGCTGCTGCGTCCTGGCCTTCGGGAACGCCCGCACCTGGCTGTTGGCGGTCACGAAGCCGCGGTCCTCCTCGTAGCCATGAGCGAATGCTGGTACTTTCCCTGCTCGGTACCGCGCCACCTTCTTGGACGGGTCCACCTTGGGCTTCAGAGGCTTGAACACCTCCGTCTCCTCTCTGCAGGCATGGACGAAGAGCTGCCGTTAGCGAGAGAATAAGAAGGGAAATAGGAGCGGAATCACAGCGAGGACGCAGCGCGCACTTGGTGTTGGTGTGACGCAGCGACACCGGGTCACCCGGGGTGTCGTCGGGCAGCAGCAGCCCCAGGTCCTTCTTGGTGAAGAGAGACATCGGCAAGGCGAGCGTCGAGTCTCCGCTGCCAAAATTGTTTTCATTACTTAAACCCAAAATTATCGGATTATTTTGGGCGCCGTATTATTTTTGGGTGTCGAGGCCTTCTGGTAAGTATCGTCCTGGACGGTTCGTCCATTCAATACAAACACTACATATCTGGTAGGTATACTGCACCTCAATGCCTTGAACGCCCCCCGTGCAAGCGCCCACATCTACGCTAGCATCAGCAAAAGGCAAAGAGCAAACAGGTGAAGAGCATCAGCGAGCGAGCGCGCTCTAGACGCTGCAGGTCAGGTGGGGTCAAAGCAGCAGTAAGTATATTTAATCTGCGCCGCGGGTCCCGTGGGGGCAAAGAGGCTCGGTCTCGTTGGCACACGCGGGTGTAGCGAGCGCTTGTTTCGTTCGCTGGCTGGAGTGGTGACTAAGAAGGAAAAGCTACTGCGCCAAGAACGCGTACGCTCCGCCGGCGAGAATCACGAGCAGAACCACCGCGGCGATGACCATCATAGCGCTCGAGTCGGACTGCTTCTCCTTGAACGCTGCCGCGAGCAAAACAAAAAGAAGTGAGGTCAGCCACGCGCTCGTAGATTTGTTTGCCAATGGACTATTGGCAATAGCAGCTCGCTGGCGCGCACGTACTGTTCCCAGGGATGGCGTATCTGGAGCGCAGCTGGGCTGCACTGAGGTCGCAGTCGCGCACGCTGCCTCCGCGCTCGTAGCGCTGCCGCAGCTCGCTCGCAGTCATGCCATCGTCCATCGTTGCTTGCGTGGCTTGGTCGCGCGCGTCGAGGTCCTCGGTTGGATTCTGGCACAGCCCGGCTCCGTTTTGGGGCTGCGCCCTTTCAAGCTCGGCGCGGTGGTTTCGGGCTTCAACGAGCTCGCCGTCCCAGTTTTCCGGTCAAGATAACGCAGCACGCACTACCAGCCCAGCCAGCTAATCTGACTGAGGCGGCACTCCGTGCACCAGGCGTCCGCTTGGTTCCGCTTGCACTCGCGCTTGAGGCAATGGGCTACACATGCCGGGCGCTCTCGCCGCCACCTTCGCCTTGCGCTGGGCTTTCATCTTGCCCCTGCACGCCTTACAGACCGTAAACTTCGAGCGAGGCAACAACGGCTCGCTGCACTTGGGGCACACCTTGGCGGCCTTCTTATCGGGGTACCACTGGTGTTGCTTGCTCTTGCAGGCAGAGCACCAGGTGCCTTATCCGTAGGTGGGGGAGTTGCAGTTGATGCAGAGTCCAGCCTGCTTCTTCTCTTCATGCCGTGCTCTTCGTTGTTTTCGTGCTCTTTCAGTCCTCTCTTGCATCACGACGGCGCCCCTCTCCTCGCCCACGAGCTTCTCCATCTCTTCGGGCGCGAGCCCCTCACTGGCTTGGGCAAGCGCCCGCTTCCCCCTCCACCCATTCGCTGTCGATCTCCTTGAAGCCGACCTCCTTGGCAATCGATC
>JAHWLF010000330.1:0-15631 GCA_024679295.1 Phytophthora parvispora
GCCCCGCCGCGTCCGGCTCGTGGTTCGGCGCGCCGCTCGTGTACGCGGTCGTGACGTTCTTCAGCCTCATGATCCTGGTGCACGTGTGGCAGTTCTCGAGCTCGCAGATGCACCCGGTGCTCTCCACGCCCTTCCACAACAAGACGATGGTGCAGTTCACCACCAAGTTCGGCACCTTCACGGTGGACCTGTTCCCGGAGCACGCGCCCAAGACCGTGGAGGCCTTCAAGAAGCTCGTGGACGGCGGCTTCTACCAGAAGGACGCCGGCTTCTACTACAACGAGCCCAAGTTCGTGCTGCAGGGGGGAGGCTTCCTCTTCGGCAAGGACTCGCCCGTGGGCAACCTGCCCGTTGAGTACAGCGCGCCCAGCACCGAGAGGATGGTGGTCATTGCTCGCAGCCACAAGTCGGACTCGGGCAACACCGAGTTCGCCATCATGCTGCACGACAACACGGAGAGGAACCAGCCGAGCGAGGACGGCCCGGGCTACACGACCTTCGGCCGCGTGGTGGAAGGCTGGCACACGATCGAGTTCATCTCCAAGAAGATGGCGCCCGGCTTCATGGCCAAGGAGGACCGCGATCGCCAGATTGGCTTCGAGAAGGTCGAGTTCGTCGAGAGGTTGTCGAACGACAACTACGAGGCCAAGATGCGCCTTGAAGAGCTGACGTACGTGCTGGAGACGCCGCACAGCGTCGTCATCATCTCGGAGCGCGACTGCCCCGAGAAGAAGGAAGTGCAGAAAATGCTCCATAAGTACCGCACGACTGTGCGGACCAAGGAGATTGGCTTTATCAACCACATTCCGTACGAGCTAGAGGCGGTGGAGGCGCTGACGGGACGCAAGGCGCTCCCGCTTGTGTTCATCAAGGGCAAGTACATCGGCGGTCTGCGGGAAGTACAGAAGCTGCAGCAGACCGGAACGCTTCGCACGATGTTGGAGAAGAGCGGTACGCTCGCCGAAGATATTGTGTGGTCGGCCATCAACCAGAACGGGCTCGTGCTGTTCAGCAAGTCGTACTGCCCGTACTGCAAAAAAACTAAGGAGACGCTGGCAGGACTCGGAGCCAAGCCCCTTGTTTTTGAACTGGACACTCGTGACGACGGTGCTGCCATCCAGGCTTTCCTGTTTCGATTGACGCGTCAGTCTACCGTCCCCAATCTCTTCATCAAGGGCAAAAGCGTTGGTGGAAACGACAATGTGCAGGAATTGCTACGATCTGGTGAGCTAGCTGACCGACTCAAAAAGGCCCATGCTATCGACTGATCTGCAAGCATCGTCATGAATGCAGATTAGGGAAAGGAAGGAGCAATACTACCTAACGAATGAACTCGTCGTTTGCTACGGAGGCGTGTACGTCAATAGAAGAGTCTTTCAGGTACATGTATGCATCATACTACATGTAGTTCATTTTCATATCCCTTAAATTGATGAAGTGCGCTTCCAGCGGGGCCATTCCAAGTACCTGCCTCCTACGTTCCTGCATCAAGTGTGCAGGTGGCTGTGGTCGTAGAACTGTTTGGTGCTAGCTCCCTTCGGGTTCGGGCGATTTCCGGATACGTCGTCGGCACCCAGTCCGATAGACTCGGATGTCAGCATGAACGGTCCGTTGTTGCGTTTGTACTGCGAATTGCCAATGCGCATGGTGTAGAACGTATCTCGGTGTGACTTTTGGTTGAACTCGGTGTTTTGCGAGCGCCCGATATCGTAGAGGTGCTTAGTTTCCGGCAAACCTTCGGGGAAGTGGTGATTCTGGTTCAGCGAGTCGAGCGCATTGAAGAGGCCCGGCGGGTCGTTCTGCTTTTGCTTGTCTAAGATCTTCATCTCCGTGTGCAGGGTCTCGCGGTACTGCTCCGTACGAACGTGGCTCATGAACTCGTCTCGTCGGCTCGCGTCCTTCGAGCCAAATCCAGACTTTCGCGAGTCCATCGGCTGCGACTTGAGGTAAGCCGTGTTGTCCTGCAACGGATCGGACGAATACGTCTTCTTCTCGAAGTATCCGGAGCCATTGCAGGTGTTCTTGGCTGGCACGGTTAGAATCTGTTTGCCCTTGTGTCGCGAGTTCTTGCCTGAGAAATCAAGAAAAGTGATGTCAGGGTGACCTCCCCAGTATTTGCGCAACGTGTTTAGTTTCTTTTCTCTCACCTTCAATGAGGTGCGGGTCACGATAAGGATCACCGATGGTCAAGTAGCTCTGCGCAATGTTCTTGTTGAGCACTTTGGTCGAGTACATCTTTCACGTTGCCTCCGCCGGGTGGATTCTACTGTACAAGGCTGAAAAACAACTGGAATTCCGCTTTCGCGTTGCCAACGGCACGTGGAAAAGTGCCCACGCAACGCACTCTCGCCACCGTTGCCGACCGGTGCCTGCTTCCAGCTGGACCAGAGTGTGAAGAAGTGATAAGAACGCATTGCATCTTCGATGTATTCTTAGCGAAGCAACTAAAAATGCTTGGAGTGCAGATCCGGTTGAACTTACCACCTCACCACCTTAGCCATGGTTGGTAAATCGAATCACAGCCACTTCGCGCGCATTTCGGCCACAACTGCCTGGACCTGGGGCACCTCCGGCGTGAACTGCGCGATAGCATCAATCTTGGCACGGATCTCAGGCGTGATCTTGTCGGCGAACTCGAGAGCCTTGAGGTTCTCGTCCAATTGCTCAATTCGCGATGCTCCCAGAAGTACAGTCGACACGTTCTCGTTCGAGACGCTCCAGGCGATCGCGAGCTGGGGAAGTGTGCAGCCCACCTCCTTGGCCACCTCAGTGAGCTGCAGGGCCTTCGCGGTCTTCTCCTCGAGACCGTTCTCGATCATTTTCGTGAACGCGGGGATGGTAATGCGAGATCCCTTGGGGATGCCGTTGCTGTACTTACCGGTCAGCACACCACCAGCTAGTGCGTAGAAGGCCGTGACACCGTAGTTGTATTTCTTGTACAAGTTCACAAAGTCGTAGTCCACACGAGAGCGATCCAGAATGTTGTAGCGCGTCTGGTCAAAGGCCTGCAAATTCCACAAAATTCAATGTAAGTATCACAAAGCAGAACCATGAACATGGGAATGTACACTTTACCGGGCGAATGAGGCCGAGGCGGTCAGCCACCTCGCACGCCTCGATGATCTCCGCAGCCGTCCACTCGCTCGTGCCCCAGTAGAATGCCCACCCTTGCTCAATGACGTAGTTCATCGCGCGAACAATCTCCTCCATCGGAGTGTACGGGTCCTGGCGGTGGCAGAAAATCAAGTCCACGTACTCCAACCCGAAGCGCTTGAGTGACGCCTTCGTGCCCTCGACAATGTGCTTGCGGCTCAGACCCGTGTCGTTCGGGCCACCGCCACCAGAGAACATCTTCGCCCCGAAGAAGATTTTGGTGCTAATGACCAAATCCTCACGAGACCACAACCCACGCTCGATTCCGGCATTGATGATCTTGCCCATGTAGACTTCAGACTCGCCGTCTGCGTAGGCCTCGGCGTTATCGAAGAAGTTGATGCCGTTCTTGAAGGCGTGCTCCATGATGGCGTAGGTCTTCTCGAAGTCATTTTGCGTGTTGAAGGTTACGAAGCTGCCGAACGCAAACTTTGACACCAGCAGCCCGGTGTTACCAAGGAAGCGGTACTTCATGCTGTGCGCGGTCTTGGTTTCAACACCCATCGTGCGTGGACTCGGAGAACTTGGACTGCTTAGAGCTTGAGGGGCTTGCTCGAAACGAGGCAAATGAAAGAATGGCAATGACACTCGAAAGCACAAGTAGGTTCACGCCGATGAACGAGAGATTATCACTCCAGACGATTATGAACGTCGAGGCTCACGTCTCAAATGCGTAGCGCCATACTCGATGCAATAATGATGCACCACCACTACGTGCACAATCGCTACATAATCTAAGGAATGGCGGCGACTTCACGACTGCGCGTCTGCTTGAAGGCGTCGACCAGACTACAGCGACTATTACCGTGTAGGCTTAGTACACCGTTTCTTGGGTAACATGCTCGCATTTCCCGTTCGGGAACTCGTAACCTTCAGCGTACGTTGTCACGGATTATCGAGCGAGCTAGCAACTCGTTCGCACGATCTTTTCAGAATGTACCCATACGAAATCCAAATGAGTTGCTGGTACCTCCGCCGGTCGAGGCTCATTTCCCGATCGACCCCCCTTCGAGGCCCCAACGCCGTGCAGCAGCTGCGTCGACGATGCCGAATCGCTGGCACCGGAGCAACCGCCCGCAGAAGCTCATCAAGACGCGCGACCGACTGGGGGACTACTTGGTGGCGCTGCGCAATGACTTCGTGCTCAAGAACCCCTTGTGTCGCCGCGGCCTGAACCTCAGCGGCCAGCTGAGCGCTTACGAGGCGGAGACGCGCGTGCTGCTCAAGCTGGCGGCGACCGGACGCGTCGTGAGCATCCTGCTCCGTTTCGGGCGCGTGGTGGAGTCGTACATGGAGGTGATGGGGCTCGAGAAGACGCAGGAGGTCACGCAGTGGCGCGAGCAGCTCAACTCCGAGCGCCAGGAGCGCGTGCTGCTGTTCCAGCAGATTCTCGCCGACGAGCTGCGTCTGCTGGAGGCCATGGGCGACGAGACGCAGCAGATGGAGCTGCTGACGCTGCTGAAGTATGACCTGACGAAGTACAGCGACATCCTCACACCCGAGGAACTGGACGTCATGTCGGACGTGTACAGTGAGGTGACGCGCAACTCGGGCATTGTACTGGTGGGGGATCCCCCCAGCTGGTTCTTATCCCCGAACGACCTGCTGTGTGAGAACAGGATCTACTACCTGGATTCAGTTCGAGTGAGCAAGTGCTTGACTGGAGAGGTCTTGCAGACAGGGTCGGGAGACCCTACGAGCTGGGAGGAGGAGGAGGAAGCGTGTCTGCGCCAGGCAACAGTGTGGGCAGATCTGAACCACCCCCACGTCGCCAAGATGCTGGGCGGGTGTCATATCGGCAAAGAACCGTTCGTCGTGCATGAGCCAGCGGAGTCTTTGGCGTCGAACCGCGCAAGTGCGCAGTCGTGGGAGCCATTGCTCGGCTGGGCTCTTGGACTCCAGTACCTGCATGAACGCGAGCTTGGATACAAGGACTTTGACGATAGTAGACTACTGGCTCGTCACCACGTCACATCCAGTGGCGTGCTGAGTGGATTGGGGCTGATCCCTGTCAAAAGACAGTCGTCGGCTTCGTTAAAGCGTGGCGTCTCTAATATGTTCAGCATTGCGGCTTTGGCAGCTGCAGATGGAAACGATGACGGTAACCAGCACGAGTTGCATGCACCGACGTGGAGTGTGCCTAACGACATTTTCGCGTTTGGGTTGGCCATTTATAATACTCGTCAGTGGGTATCGATGTACGGTGACGAAACGGTTCCCGTATTGCCACAGGAACGCCCACAGTTCCTCAGTCCGCAAGAATGGGACCTAGTTGAGCGGATGTGTGTAAGGGCGCCTGGAAAGCGAGTCAGTATGTGGTATGTTGTGCATCAACTGCAAGCGTTTGTCAGAGCTTCAATATCTTCTTCCGACAAGAAAGCCCCTGTGGATTTGAGTGTGAGTCCTGAAGACGATCCCACCGAAGAAAGCGACACATACCGCCCTCCTGACAACATTGACGACTTTATCGTGCCAAAAATGAACGCGAAAGTTGCGAAGGCAATGCCCCACCTGGAGCAAAAGTTCCAAGAAGTATCAGAGACGAACGAAACGATGCTCCAACACGTGATTGATCGTCTAAAAGGTCTACGCGCACAGCTACAATTGCGTGAAAACATCAAGGAGGCCACCACCGTTATGGAAGGGTTTGTGTCTGTATTGGATATGTTCTACGACCAACTCACTCGCCGCGACCTCGGAAAAGAGCAGTCCAGCAGTAGCATGGTTGCCAGCTTCTGCGCTTCGCGCGCAGCAGCGCAGAATATCGCTATCTTCCATCACGAAATCGATCGTCTTCTGGCTCTAGCTGAACTACGTGCTACCTCTGCGCCAGCTCCTGCTCACGTAACTCTT
This sequence comes from Phytophthora parvispora, assembly GCA_024679295.1. NCBI lineage: Eukaryota > Oomycota > Peronosporomycetes > Peronosporales > Peronosporaceae > Phytophthora > Phytophthora parvispora. The sequence goes on from JAHWLF010000330.1 coordinate 6,007, forward strand.
GCGGACATCCACGAAGGCTCGTCCGAATCCATTGACATTGCCGCTGACTCTCAGGACGACGCCCAAGATATCCACGATTGGCATCTCAGATGGAACAAAGCTCGTAGGGAGCAGCTTCGTGCTTTTCAAGCATGCCTTCAGAACACGGAAGAGTTGAAGCAGCAGCTGAGTGACCCCAAGACGAGGCTAGAAGCACAGATGCTGCTTCAGTTTGAGTTACACAAACGCCGAAGCTCTTACCCCAACTCGGTTTTGGTGGCAATGGCGCAGGCACTCGCAGTTTTGGATACAGTAGGAGGTGGTGGTGAGGTGGTTCCTAGCTGGTTCATCCCTCCTTACGAAGTAGTGCTGGGGAAACACATCGCCCAAGGTGGTTTTGGAGATGTGTATTACGGCAAATGGTTCGATACGGAAGTTGTGGTGAAAATTTTGAAGTCGCAGGCTCCAGCCGGCCCATCAAAGGGAGGTTCGCCGCCGCCGAGCAACGGTGGTGACGAAGACGCGATGGAGTTGTTTAGACGTGAGGCGGACCACTGGTTCATGTTGAACCACCAGAACGTGGTTCATCTCTACGGAGCTTGCCACGTCGGGACACCCTTTTTCGTCTGTGAGCCCGCCAAGTCGACCTCCCTGAACACTCATGTGAAGGAACTGGCTTGTGCTAGGCCGGGCTACAACTACGAAGAGAAAGGTGGCGATCCTGCTGACATCATGCGATGCCTCCTTCTGGCGGGGATCGGACTGAAATATCTGCACGAGCGTGGAATCGTCCACTGCGACCTCAAGGGGAACAACTTCATGGTCGGCACGGACGGCAAGACCATCAAACTCGGCGACTTCGGCATGAGCGTCCTGAAGCGTTCTGGCATGGGCCGGCACACCATTCACGCCAACGCGGGCGCAGTGCCCTGGAAGGCGCCTGAGTACCTCCTGGGCAGCGAGCCCACGGTCATGTCGGACGTCTACGGGTTTGGAATGTGCATCCTCGAGCTGATCAGCGGGACATTCCCGTGGGCCGGTTTGCCCGAGGCAGCCGTGAAGTTCCACGTGACGAAGCGGAAATCGCTGCCGCCTCGCTCTAAGAAGCTCAACGATCGCCAGTGGAGCCTGGTCCAGCACATGTGCTGCTACGACCCGAAGGAGCGCATCAGCCTCGACGCGGTCGTGGACATGCTGTACACCTTCCGCTTCACGTAAAGATTAGCCGCTTCAACTCGCGCAATTAGCGAACATGTAGCGCTAAATCAACGCATAAATCGGACTCTGTAGCCGGTAAATAAGAGGGCGTATTCCACAGTAGTACAGTATCCTTTCTGGAACTCCATAAATCGATAAATATCCAAAAACAATTTCGTTGGTTCATCGTTTTTACATGTAACTATATTGCGATGAGCCTTTACAATTCGATTACCTGGTAAAGGGAACGTGCACAGTTTGACGTGCGACATCCTCCCCCTTTTCCCCATTACGGCACAATCGCTTCAAGGCCGGCTAGCTCTGCTCTTGCTCGTCTGCGTGCGGCCATGGAGTTCCTCGCGGAGGAGAACGACTGCGGCCAGACGCTGCTGCGCCTGGTGAGTCGCGGCAGCGCCATCATCGCCGAGCTGCTGCGTCTGTCCAACAACATCCCGGGGTGCGTGCAGTGGAGTAGACGGAGGGGGCGACGGATCTGACTCTGTGCGTGCGTGCAGCGTCTTCATGGGGCCCTCGCACGTGGAGGACCCGGAGCAGCTCAAGTACCTCAACATCCTCTTCGACTTCGCGTACCTGAAGAACCCAGAGGACTTTGAGAACATGGTCAACAGCAACACGGTGGGTCCTAGCGCTGGGGTTTATTGAGCGTGAAGTTGGGCATCGGAGCCAGGGGGCTGATGGTACGGGGTTTTATCATCGCAGGAGCTGCTGGACGTAGACGACGAGTTCATGGACAACCACGAGGACATCTTGGACCGATTCTACCAGCTCTTTGACGGCATCTACAAGGTCTGCTCGGCACCTGGAGGCTACACCTGATGGGAGGAGATTGTATCGGTCTGACCTGGGGATTCACTTTGTTGTTCTTTCTTGTTGCAGTACATTAGCGACTACTTGGAGTTCCTGGACAACCTGGAGAAAGGGTTCTTCATCCAGCACACGCTCGCCAACATTTTGCTGGATACGGACGGCGCGCAGCTCATGTGCGAGGCGTTGTACCTCTACGGAGTTATCCTGCTGCTCCTGGACCGCAAGATCCCCGGCCCCACGCGCGAGAAGATGGTCATCGCGTTCTACCGAAGCAAGGGCGAGTCGGCGCTGGAGAATATTGACGAAGTCTGCAAGCTGTGCCGTGTGACCGGATACCTGCCTGGTCAGCCGAAACCGGCTCAGTACCCGGAGCGGTACTTCAAGCGCTTCCAGCCCCCGGAGGAGGTCGTTAGCATGGTGATTGGCAAATTGCAATCGGATGACGTGTATCTGCAAGAACCGTGCTTTCCACACCGCACGCATCGCTCAACCCGACTTGCAGCACAGGCGTCGATGCTCTTTGTTATTCTGTTCTTCGCCCCGGACATCCTTATTCACGAGAAGGCGAGCATGCGTGAGATCGTCGACCGCCACTTTAACGACAACTTCATTCTGACCACCTATATGGGCGCTGTGGCGGACCTGTCGTTGGAATGGGCAGCCTACCCGGCAGCACGCTTGGCGCTCGCTAACACACTGGAGCCCTCGAATATCGCGCACATTACCAAGAAGAAAGCACAGCAGACGCAGCGCTCCATCGATGAACTGAACTACTTCCTCACTGAAGGTGTGCTTACAGAAATGTACGTGTTGGAGAACCTGGACCCACTGTTGAATTGCATCCGTAACGCCAACGTGACGATCCGATGGACGATGATGCACTCTCGCATTCAGCCAGTGATCCCAATGATGGAGAACTCCACGGCCCAACGCGAGATCTTCGACAAGGGCACCGACCCGGATAAGTTGATTACCCTACTGCTTAAGGTTTCGCAACTAGAGTGGAAGCTGAAGCAAATGTTTGAAGCGCTTCTGGCCAGCAAGGAAGATAGGTGGCAACGCTGCATGAAAGAAACCTCTGAGCGCATGGAGGAGCTTAGTGAGTACTTCTCCGGAGAAAAACCGCTCACACGTGTCGAGCGCAACGAGGATCTTATGAAATGGTTCAAGGATTTGGCTGAGAAGGTGAACAGCCTGGACTACGTGGACCATGTCAAGGCTGGACGACGCATCAAGCGCTTGATTGAGGCATTGGGCCACGTTGAGCAGTTTGACCAAATTGACACTAACTTGCAAGTGAAGGCATATCTGGAGGAATCACGTGAGTTTCTCACGGAAATGGTGCGTACCGTGCGCATTCGCGACGAAGTCATGGGTATTATTGAAAATGTGTCGGACCTATCCTACGGTTGGGAGATCATCAACGACTTCATGAAGATCTTGCACCAGCGCGTGAAAAACGACCCATCATCTGTCATTCTGCTGCGCGCTATGTTCCTTAAGTTTGCGTCAATCCTGGACGTTCCGCTTACACGTATCCACCAGTGCGGCTCTGAAGATGTGATATCGGTCGCTGAGTATTACTCGGCGGAGCTTGTGGATTACGTGCGACGTGTGATGGAAGTGATCCCACAGAGCGTCTTCCGTATTTTAGCAGGCATCATCAAGCTCCAAACGGACCACATGAAGCCGATTCCGGTGAAGTTCGAGAACACTCTGCTGAAGAACCACGCTCAGTTGAACGAGCGCTACCGTCTCGCTCGTGCGACAAACGAGGTTTCCAAGTACACCGAAGGTATTCTGGCGATGAAGCGCACTCTGCTTGGCATCATTGAGGTAGACCCCCGCCAAGTACTGGAAGATGGGTTGCGGAAGGAGCTTGTCTACCGCGTGTCCCTCGCGTTCCATGACGTGTTGATTTTCGAGAAGAACACATCAGAAGAGTGCAACGAAATCTTTGTGACGTTGGCGTCCAATCTGGACGCTTACCGATTGTCTTTCGAGTACATCCAGGACTACATCGGTATTTACGGTCTGCGCATGTGGCATGAAGAGCTATCGCGCATTATCAACTATAACGTCGAGCAAGAGTGCAACCGCTACTTGAAGAAAAAGGTGTATGACCGCGCATCCCAGTACCAGAGTCGCGCAATTCCGATTCCACGCTTCCAGCCCCCATCTGGCGATATGAGCGTTAACTTCATGGGGCGTCTCATGCATGCGCTATTCATCATGACCGATCCTCACACGACTATCTATTCCCCGCAGTCCATTGGTTGGTTCTCTGAAGACGGCAACGAAGTCTGCGGTATCGGAGCCTTTTCAGTGCTGCACAAGAGTGTCGGACTGTTGGGTCTGGCAGGCTTGGATCGTATGCTTTCATTCCGTATTGTGCACACACTCAACAATTTGGTCAAGTTTTGGGGATCTGCCGTGACTCCTTACTTCCCGTTGCTGGACCAACTCTCCGCAGCTCTTGTGCCGGAATGGAAGTTGCCCGAACACTCAACGAAGCTGTATGATGCTGCGTTGAAGAAGGTTGAAAAGATCATGAGCAAGCTGCTCAAGGCTGTTCTCATTATTGGCCAGGCAGCGCTCATTCGGCGACAGATTTCGAGCGAGTTGTCATTTTCTAGCCGCCTTGACGCAAATCTGCTGGCCACGACCCTGGACACACTAAACATCTCTCTACTGAACGACATTCGTGCGCACTACCGTGACCCGAAAAACAAGCCGTATCCAGGCAGTGATGGCAACCCTGTGCTGGTGGAGCTGAACAAGTATCTGGAGAACACAGGTGCCAACGACCCGTTCCAGAAGATCTACGTGACAGTCGCAGATCCTTTGGAGGGCCTTGCGGCGATGTTCATGCTTTTCGTGGTGGCCTACATGCCGAAGCTGCAATACGACCGCAACTTTGGCGCTCTCAGCCGTGTGGGTAAGAACCCCATTGATGGCGAGCCATTGCTCGTGGGTATCCTCACCATCTTCAAGCAGTTTCACCCGTCGTACACAGAGAAGTTCCTGGCCTACCTGGGTCAGTTCGTGCGCACCAAGGTCAACGACATCTTCGCTGAGAAGGCCGACAAGAAGGGCAAGGCCCCTTCGTTGCCAACGGAGCTACCTGTCGACGTGGTGAACACCCTTATCTTCATGCTTGAGTTTGCGCGCTGTGCCAAGATCAAGCGCAGCGTTCTGGATGGCCACGTTCCTGCGTACGTTTTTGATGCTATCCAGCTCTAATCTTCTTGTGTCGAGCACATACTCATTGGAGACCAACCCTTGCGGGCGGCAAAGCCACGGGTAGCGGAGCCAAAGCAAGCAGCCGTTAAAAACACAACAATTAATGCACAATACAAGTAGACGCCATCAGCTTTGCTGCAGGATGCGAGTTGCTCACTGTGTTTGCTCCTTGGTCTCTGAAAATGGCCACAGTGGGTAACCACCTCTTCACAAAGTCCCAACTGCTGGTTGCACCGGCGAGCGATGCACACACGAGACCAACCTCAGCATGCGAGGTGCCTGCAGTTTCCACAGTGCAGCAACTTCCAAGTTGAAGTTGCATATCCATACGTCACTAAAGCGCGGTTTCTGGTGTGTCCACACGAAATGAGAATTCGACGGGGAGCCAGAAAACGACAAAAAAGCACGCAGCGCCGCCATGAGCGAATCGGGGACCAGCGGCGGCTTTAAGGAGCCCTCGCGCGCCATCTTCGCGCAGCGCGACCTGCGCCACTTCCTGGGCTCTCCGGTGCGTACCAGTGCCACCACCTGCGCGCCCTGCTCTCTGTCGAGCTGCCCCCGGGCTCCGTCGCTCATGAGGCGTCAAGAAAATCTGATCTTTTTATCTTGATTTATGTTTTATTTTTATTTTATTTTATTTCGCTCGCTCAGGCCCAGCAGATGATCCTGGTGTTCGTGAAGCACCTGAACGAGAGTGTCAAGGGCAAGCGCATCTCCAGCGAGTACGAAGTCTCTCCGGTGCGGTCGTTGGAGAGGCTGGGAGTGACAGCTAGGAGACTCTGCTCACTCGCGCCGTTGTTGTTGTTGTTGTTGTTGTTGTTGTTGTTGTTGTTGTTGTGTTGCTGCTGCTGCGTTTACAGAACGTCCAGAAGGCCGTGGACCTGGTGGACGAGATCAACTCATGGATCGACGAGATCCCGCCCATCCAGCAGCCCATGCGCTTCGGCAACAAGGCCTTCCGCACGTTCTACGACCGAGTCGTGGAGGTAAGGGGACGCACTGGTGCCAGGCTGCAGGGGGAGAGCTGAGAGAGCTGACGTGACTCTGTGTTTTTGTGTTGGTGATCAGCGAACGCCCGGGATGCAGGAGAACATGCTGCCGGAGGAGATGCGTGGCGCTGTCATTGAACTGGCGGCGTACCTGGACGACTCGTTCGGCAACCGCGTCCGGATCGACTACGGCACGGGCCATGAGACGAGCTTCATCGTTTGGATGTGTGAGTTTTGCACACAACGTCTCCTGGTGTGGGTTGGTAGTGCTGACCTCATCGTGTCGCTTGCTTGTTGTTGTCGCTGCTGCTGCTTTCTTGTGACCTACACAGGCTGCCTGCACAAGCTGGGCTTTTTCAAGCAGTCAGACTTCCCAGCCCTAGTGCTGCGGTTGTTCACGACCTATTTGGCGTTGATGCGCCGTCTGCAGAAGCAGTACATGCTGGAACCGGCAGGCTCTCACGGTGTTTGGGGTCTGGACGACTACCACTGCCTTCCGTTTTACTTCGGCTCGTCCCAGCTCATTGGACAACATGAGATTCTCCCTGACAGCGTGCACGACGACAGCGTGCTGCTGGCCAACCACAAGGAGTACCTGTACCTGGATGCAATCAAGTTTATCAAAGAGGTGAAAGCGGGCTCGCCCTTCGCAGAAACGTCGCCAATGCTGAACGACATCAGCGCGCTGCCGTCATGGGAGAAGACCAACGGCGGCATGCTCAAGTTGTACGAGGGCGAGGTACTGAAGAAATTGCCCGTTATCCAGCATCTGCGCTTCGGAACGCTGTTCCCGTGCACATGGACCCCGAGCCACGAAGCCGACGACGGCTCCACCTACATCCCGGTGAGCACGCATCCAGGTACGGGCGTTCGTGCTCCTAACTTTGATCTAGAGGGTGTGTCGGCGAAGGCGCCGTGGGTTTCTGTAGAAACGCTGGCGGCCACGAAGGATACGGCGATGTCACCGCTGCGCCACACCAAGAAGAAACTGGACGAGTAAGCCCTCCCCCTGTCCGCGTCGCGTGGCCAGCATTCGTGCAAGCAGCTCGTGCCGACGCTCCGAACCGGGTGGGTACTGTCAATCAAAAAAGTGAAATGCGGTGCTCCTGGGAAAAAAAGTGCCTTGTGTTGTGTGTTCGATGCTCCGGTGGCTTCTCGGCTTTTGCCGAGCAAGATAACGTGTGAGCCGTTTGCCTGTGCAGTGCAGTGTGGTGCTGGCATGTGGTCGTTCTGTCTGCAAGTGGTTGCGCTGAGGTGGCGTGTCTCCAAATCCGGTGGCCGATTGCGCGGGAGCTCCTCTCCGGTCGACGCCAACGAAATATGCTGTTTAGCAGGCTCGCTGGCTGCTGACTCAGCTCGCCATCGCGTTTGACGCCACGTCGCTTGCCTCCGGTCGAGGCCACGTGTTCAGGCGCGTCACGGGTCGGGCGAGGAGTGGAAAAGGGCTGCGCCACCGAGATCGGGGCCGTGCGGGACCCGTTCCAGTCGAGCGGGGCAGCGAAACAGACGACGGCGTGACGGACTGGACAAGAAACGGCCCCAAAGGAGCTGCAGCAAGCGCGGAGTGAACGTCTGCGCGCTGTCGAGGCTCTGGCGCTCGATGAGTGGAGCCATTTCGCCGCGTGAACGCGACACGGGGAAACGGATTGCGGAGCGCGCGCGCGAGCGAGCAACGGACAGCGGCGACCGTGCACCAGAAAACAACCAGCGAAATTCTTGAGGAGACCAGTTCGCCGGCCAGTCGTGACGAGCGCAGATTACGGAGGAGCGGAGCTCGGCGAGTTAATCGGCAGAGGGACAGCCACGTGAGCTGCGGCGGAGGCGTTACGAACAGCAGCCATGCGATGCGAGGCAGGGCAAGAAACGAGGGCGACGCAGCGAGTTTCGTTTGCGGCGACCGCGCTGCCTGCGGGCTGACCAAGAAGCCGTTTAACCGTGACACCGGCCGACGCAAGGCGGAACAACCCAGCACCGGCACCGCAAACTGCGGCATTTGACGGATCACGCAGCAGCAGCAGCAGCATTTTGAGCGTTGCTGGAATGGCCGGTCGCCGCCTACCGTATTCGCGCGATCTCAGCCCCACGCACTCAAAACGGAGCAGCGGCATTTCCGTTCCAAGCGCGAACACCGCGAAAGTCTCAGCCGTACACCATTTGCTACCGCATGTACTAGGTTGGCCCCACTTGCCCCCGGAGATCTACAGCTACGAACTACGTGCAGCGATGCCCCATACGAATGCAAATGCCACGTGCAGCGCCACACACCATTCCTACATTCGTACGTACAGATGCCTTTGGTTTAACATTTCCAGCGCGGCTGGATACGTGGCTGCTCGAGCGCTGCGTTCTGCCTGTCGCGAGCAGCCAGCCAACCGTTCCTCCGGCGTCAAGGCGCCAGCGGCGCGAGCGCAAGACGTGAACGACGAGCCCGACGGCAGCGGGAAGGAAGGCTCAGCCGGCACGCATGCTTCACGCCACTCTCCGAGCCCGGCCTGCATCCGCCAACCGTCGTGGCCACGTACCGCTGGAATCCTGAAGAGTCAGAAAAGGATGACGCCGCGATATGCCTGAGACGTTTGGCCAGAACCGGGCCTCTGACTGCGGAGAGTGCATATCCCGCCACATACAATATACCTCACCACCAAACGGATTTGAAAGGGGTTGGCGCTGCTGCCCAGCAAACGCTGAAGTTCGGCACGGCGGAAGAGCCCAGCGTTCTGGTTCGCGACTGTGCTTTGCAGCCAGTTTCCTACCCCTCGAAAGGCTAGGTAAATCACCTTGCGTCACTTTGCATCACGCGGAGTCCTGAATTTCGGCGGCACCGAGCGAAACGCCCGCCGCGACAATGAGCGATGGTGCTGACTTCACGGGCAAAGACACGGCCCGCGCACTGCGTCAAGAACCGCCCGGCGGAAAACAGCGCACCGTGCGACGCTGCTGGCGCTGCGACGAGATAAGACTTGCTTCAACCTCGCTGTGCGGTTGCTGCTGCCTGTCTTATCGGCCTTCCTCCGAAGATAGACTGCTGCCGTTGACCGACCTGTACGAACTAGCCTCCCTGTCATGCACGATTGATGCGCTGCGATCGGCTTCGAGAGGGGTCAAATATCCGAGAGGGAAACACCTGGGTTTTGGCGGCCAGCAGACCAATCAGAGGCTGCGTATGCCGAGCCATCGCCGTCGTCGGCTCGCGGCCGTAACGGCCGCTGACTTGGGAAATGTAAGCCTGTTAAAAGCGGAAATTTTATCGCACGGCCGTTTCGGGGATGTAGCCGTTGATTGGCATCAAGTCCGTTGGCCTCATTCGCACCGAGAGCGACAGGCCTGGCTGGCGCCACCTTTGCCGCCCCGCCCGGCCGCGATGGATGCCGCTGGACTTCGCGGGCTTG
>JAHWLF010000331.1:0-15620 GCA_024679295.1 Phytophthora parvispora
GCCTGGGACTCGGACGCCGCCGACGACGCGGACAGCCCCGCGTACGACGTGGACGCCAGCGAGGACGAGCAGGCGCCGGCGATGGAGGACAAGGGCACGCCCAAGCAGAGCATCGAGCAGATCTACCAGAAGAAGACGCAGCTGGAGCACATCCTGCTGCGCCCCGACACGTACGTGGGCTCCATCGAGCACGTGGAGCAGAGCATGTGGGTGTTCGACGACGCCAAGAAGCGCATGGCGAACCGCAAGATCAACTACGTGCCCGGGCTCTACAAGATCTTCGACGAGATCATCGTCAACGCCTGCGACAACAAGCAGCGCGACAAGTCCATGAACACGCTGAAAGTGACCATCGACGTGGAGCAGAACGAGATCTCGGTCTGGAACAACGGCAAGGGCATCCCCATCGTGCTGCACAAGGAGCACAAGGTGTACGTGCCCGAGCTCATCTTCGGCCACCTGCTCACGGGCAGCAACTTCGACGACAAGAAGAAGAAGACCACGGGCGGCCGCAACGGCTACGGCGCCAAGCTGGCCAACATCTTCTCCACCGAGTTCGTGGTCGAGACTGCCGACTCGAGCACCAAGCAGCGCTACAAGCAGGTCTTCGAGAACAACATGGGCAAGAAGAACCCGCCGTCCATCACCAAGTGGGCGCAGAAGGACTTCACCTGCATCTCCTTCAAGCCCGACCTCGAGCGCTTCAAGCTCGACTTCCTTAACGACGACATCGTGGCGCTCTTCAAGAAGCGCGTGTACGACGTCGCCGGCGTGTCCGGCAAGGGGCTCAACGTGTTTCTGAACGGCGAGAAGATCCCCATCAAGTCCTTCCCGCAGTACGTTGCGCTGTACCCCGGCCCTCGCGGCTTCGAAGCCGAAGGCGAGTCAAAGGAGGACGAAGACTCCCACCCGGAGGAGAATGATGACGACGATGACTACTCCGAAGAGAAGGGCAAGAAGGCCAAGGCCAAGGCTAAGCCGACGAACGTCACCAAAAATGGCGTGATCTTTGAGAAGCCCGACGAGCGCTGGCAGGTCGGCGTCGGACTGAGTGAAGACGGATTCCAGCAAGTGAGCTTCGTCAACGGCATCTGCACAACGAAGGGTGGCCAGCACGTATCCTACATCGTGGATCAGATCACGACCAAGCTCGTGAACGTGCTTAAGAAGAAAAACAAGGGCGAAGCTGTCAAGCCCAACTACATCAAGAATCACATGTTCGTGTACGTGAGTGCGCTGATCGACAATCCCGCCTTCGACTCCCAGACGAAGGAAACGTTGACCACGCGAGCCAACAGCTTCGGATCGACCTTCAATCTCACAGACAAGTTCCTGAAGCAAGTCGAGAAAAGTGGCCTAGTGGAAAAGATCCTTTCGTTCGCTGCGTTCAAGCAGACTGCCGAGTTGCGCCGAAAGGGAGGCGGTAGCGGTAAGCGATCGCGTCTCACGGGCATCCCCAAGCTGGATGACGCGAACTACGCTGGCACGGCGAAGAGCAAGGACTGCACCCTGATCCTCACGGAAGGAGATTCCGCCAAGACGGTCGCTGTGGGCGGTCTAGCCGTGGTTGGCCGAGATTACTATGGCGTCTTCCCGTTGCGCGGTAAAATGCTCAACGTTCGCGAAGCCAGTCACTCGCAAATCCTCAAGAACGAAGAGATTCAAAACGTGGTCAAAATTCTCGGCCTCAAGTACGGCCAGAAGTATGAGTCGACCAAAGGCTTGCGCTACGGCCACCTAATGATCATGGCAGATCAGGACCACGATGGAAGTCACATTAAGGGCCTGGTGATTAATCTGATTCACCACTTCTGGCCTTCGCTGCTGCTTGTGGATGGGTTCCTGCAGGAGTTTATCACCCCGATCGTGAAATGCAGCAAAGGGCGGACCAAGGAGGTGTTCTATACGATGCCCGAGTACGAGGCATGGCGAGAACGAACCAACCAGGGGCGTGGCTGGGTGATCAAGTACTATAAGGGTCTGGGTACGAGTACGGCGGCTGAAACGAAGGAGTACTTTTCTGATCTGCGGACCCACCAAATTGGGTTTACGTATGAAGGGGAAGGAGATTCTGATGTGATCGATATGGCGTTCTCGAAGAAGCGTGTCGAAGACCGAAAGGATTGGCTTCGAGGGTACGAGCCTGGCACCTATGTGGACTACGACGTGGACGAAATGGGCTACACCGAGTACGTATTCGTTGTTATAGTATCAATGAGTGCTCTATTCTAACTCTTTTGTCTTGCTGCACCCAGATTCGTGAACAAAGAGCTTATTCTTTTCTCCATGGCCGACAACATTCGTTCGATCCCTAGTATCGTGGATGGATTCAAGCCGTCTCAGCGTAAAGTGCTGTTTTGCTGCTTCAAGCGTAATCTTCGGGTATGTATTGCGCCTTGGTTGCTGCATCACGGTATTTTTGGGGGGTCTAACGAGCTATGCTGTGCGTGACTGTAGTCGGAGCTGAAGGTGGCACAACTGGCGGGTTATGTGTCGGAACACTCTGCATACCACCACGGTGAGGCAAGCTTGCAAGGGTGTATCGTGAACATGGCCCAGGATTTTGTTGGAAGCAACAACGTCCACCTTCTGTCGCCGATCGGTCAGTTCGGTACGCGTTTGATGGGCGGCAAGGATGCGGCCAGCGCTCGTTATATTTTCACGAACCTGGAACAACTTACGCGCCGGATCTATGATCCTCTGGATAACGACGTACTGAAGTACCTTGATGAAGACGGTCAGTCTATCGAACCGGAATGGTACATTCCAATCATCCCGATGGTACTTGTCAACGGTAGTGATGGTATCGGAACGGGATGGTCCAGCTCTGTTCCCAACTACAACCCGCTCGACATTATTAAGAGCCTTCGGCAAATGATCAACGGAGAAGAGGTATCCCCTCTGACTCCGTGGTACCGCGGGTTTACTGGGCACATCGTTGAGAAGACCAACTCGCGCGGAACTGATACCGGCAACTATATTGTCCAGGGTTTGTATGAGGTTACGGACGACAGCACGCTGGTGATCTATGAGCTTCCTGTGAAAACATGGACTCAATCGTACAAGCAGTTCCTCGAAGGGCTTCTCGAAGCCGGTACTATCAAGGACTTCAAGGAGAACCACACCGATGTCAAGGTGCTGTTTACGATTACGTTGGAGCCGAAGGTGCTGAGCGACATCGCGAAGGCGCCGGGTGGAATTGTCAAGAAGTTTAAGCTGGAAGCGTCTCTTTCTACCTCCAACATGCACCTCTTTGATGCGGCTGGGCACATCAAGAAGTACGAGAGCCCCAAGGAAATTATGGAGGAGTTCTATACCATTCGTCTCGAGTATTACGAACGTCGCAAGAAGGCCATGCTGCAGAAGCTGCAAGACCAGATCAAGCTCTTGTCCAACAAGGCCCGATTTGTTCTCTCAGTTGTCGAAGGCAAACTGGTAGTGAACAATCGTAAGAAGCAGGACCTTCTTGAAGAGCTGATTGCGGAAGGCTACGATCAGATTGCCCCCAAGTCGAAGAAGAAAACCGACAACGAGGACTCAAACGAATCTGAAGAGGAAGACCTCAATGTTGCCGATGCTAGCCGTGGCTACGACTACTTGCTGTCAATGAAGATTTGGAGCTTGACCAAAGAGCGCGTCGACAAGCTGCGTGCAGAACTGCAGGAGCGTGAGCAGGAGTACACCGTTCTGGAAGGTAGGGCGGTGCAGGATTTGTGGGTTACAGACCTGGACGCCCTTGAACAAATGATCACCGAGACGGAGGCCGAACGAGAACGAATTCTGTCGCACACTCCAAAGAAGAAAACTCGTGCGACCTCGAAATCCACCACGAAGAAGAGGAAGCGCAAAAGCAACGACGATAGCGACGATGACGGTGACTCGGATTTCGAAGAGGCGAAGAAGCCTCGCACTAAGGCGAAGCCGAAGACTCCGGTCAAGACCCCTGTCAAACGTGCGATTAATAAGGAAAACGCTGCGGCTAAGACCAACGGCACAAAAGAGTCGAAGTCCGGTTCAATTGCAGCGTACTTCAAACCCAAGGAGGAAGCGCCTGCACCCAAAGAGGAGAGCGAAGAAGAGCTTGAGAACCTTTCGCTCGCGGAGCGACTTGCAAGAAAGGCGAAAGCAAACACTGGATTGGTAGCAGCCGCTTCTGCGCCGACGGCTAAGCCTTTGGAGAAACTTGCCGCAACGATCGACTTGGCCAGTTCTGATGATGAGGATGCTCCTGCAAAGGACGAGGAAGATGACGTGTTTGCCATGGACTCGGACGAGCCTGCTCCTAAGCCGAAGGCTGCCAGGAAAGCAACCCCGAAAAAGGCAGCCGCGAAGCCGAAGGCTGCTGCATCGGCTAAGAAGGCGACACCAGCGAAAAAGGCGACACCTGCGAAGAGGGCGGCTTCGACCACGAAGAAGGCGAAGAAGTCGCCTCTTGAGGAAGACAGCGAAGAGGATGCCAGCGACGATGAAGCGAATCCGTCGCCCATCGCACCTCGTCCTAAACGTGAGCTTCGCACGCAAAAGCGTATCGTGTACGACGAGATCTCCAGTGACGAGGATGACGACGACAACGGAGGGGATGAAGAGGAGAGCTTCGCGGTCGATGAGGATGCCGACGACGACAGTGATTTCGAGTAAGAAAAAGTGTGTGGAGTAAAGTGCCTGCAGCGTTGCAGGACGACAATGAAAAGGAAATCAGCGACAGACGACTCGCACGGTGAAAGGATAGGGAAGCCACGTGCCATTTCTTTTAAGATTCATTCAATTTAACGCTATCATTTGTAGGTCCACGACACTTCTCACCCGGAGCTGGTTCCTTCGTTGTGCGCGTCGCGCACCCTCCGGAGTCTCATCGCAAAGGCGTCGAGCTTCTCATGCCACAGCGTGAACGGACTGGGATTCAGGTGCACAGCAAGAGCCACCATAGCGGCAGCAAACTCGTCAAACTCGAGCTGCAGCGTGTCGTCGTTGTCGAGAGACATCACCGAAGCGAAGACGTGTTGTGCATCTGCGAGCGCCACCTTGCGGTCTCCCCGACCTCCGTTGAATGAGTCTTCTGTGGTGTCCAGTAGCTCGAAATCGGTCAAAAAGGTCTGGAACTCGCCGAAGCTCATGGAGCTTCGCTTGGTCTTTTCCAGCTGAAAGTCCGAGCCCGGCTCAGGTTGCAGCAATGCAGCACTTACGTCTGCTGGTGAGCTCTCCGTCGCTGAATCCTTGATTCCGTTCAAATGACCTCCGTTCTCCTGTTTTTCACGGATCAGAGCCTGCTCTTCCAGTGCAGCACGCTCGTCAGCTGCGACCTCGTCCTGCTTCGCGTAGTAGAAAAATACTGTTCGCAGAAACGAACGGTGTTCAAGTAGCGCGCGGCCGACAAGGGGGCAACTCAGTTTTGCCGCGAAGTTTCGCTCGACCAGAGCATTGTCGCTGATGAAGGCACGCGGTGCAAGAATCTCGCGACAAAACTGAACCACAATGTGTGCTGGGCGATCCGCAAGCTCAGCAGCTTCTAGTTCGGCCTGTTTGTTATCCTCTTGAGCTCCTCGAGGCTTCTTGATTGTGGTGAGCAGCGCCTTCTCCAGCTTTCGAGCTGCAGCGACGCGATGCCTTTCGAACGCAATCAGCACAAGCAGCTCGGTGAATTGGGTCTTCTCCACTCCGAGTTCTTGATCCAAGGACGCAGTGGCCGAGGAACTGCTAAAATCTGATCGCTCGTGGGGTTCAGCCACACGTTCGAAGAGGAGCTGCAGCTTAGGATATGGCATGTCTCGAGGATGTACAAGTTCCAGTTCGTACACCATATACCTCCATCGATGTAAAGATACTTGAGGGGTGCAGTTGAAGCGTGCCTCTGAGAATCGTTGAAAGAGGTGCGCAATGTGAGCCGCGTAAAGCGCCAGCACATTTTCGAGCTCGTTTAATTGAGCAGCCACGCTGTTATCCAGCCCAGGAACGCTGTTGCCTGTATCTTTGATGAAGCGCTTAAGATCCATTCGAGAGGTATCGTAGAAACACTGAAGTGCATCCTGCGTCACTAGGAGCTGGCTGCTGGTTTGACGCTGCAGAATCCCCGGATTTCCCTCTGCCGACTGCGAGTCAACAGCCTTATCTCCGAGGGCAGTAAACTGGCTAGGATATCCTGGCATCAAATCCACACAAGCGCGAAGTGCCTGGCTAACGAGGAATACCTCCGTCAAGCACGTTTGTCGTAGACTGGATGTGCCATTCTCGTTGCTACGTTTTCCAGCGACTCGCCACGCAAATGCTAAGAATTCTCGAACACACTGGATAGCTTCACCACCAACGTTGACAGTATCTCTGTTCTCGGAGTCGCTAACAAGTTGAGCTAGTCCTTGGTCCACGTAGTGCAGCAGTCGCTGGGTATGTCGACGAATAAAAATATTAGGATCATTGCTGCATAGGCTGAGACTGTGACGAGCATATACACGCCATTTGTCTCGTAGCGCACGGACTATTGAGCTTGGGACAGCAACAGAGGGTGCTCGCGACTTGGCTGAGGTTCTATTACCTCGAACGCTAGCGCCACTCGTAGTCTTTTTCAACGGAACCAACGCTGCCACTTTAGAAACTTGCATCAGTGAGTCCACCCGAAGCCTTGCGCTATCCAGCCACCTCATTTTCTCCATCATATCATACACCGTGTCGAAAGTGATGTCAGCAGCAACTCCACCAGAGTTCTTCATGAGCTCTGCAAACAGCCAGTCGATGTCAATCTGTGCTATGTCGCCCTCTTGTACGATACCAGATTGGAGTAGCAGCTCACGCAAAACGCTGCGAGAGAGTCCTCGAAGATACTTGCTGGTGCCGATTTCCGCCGCACCGTCGCGACTTTTCCTTCTTTTCGTCTTCGGCTTTCGTGGCTTTTTGTCTTCTTCACGAACTTTACGTCGATCCTCCTTAACATTTGCAGCCTCTTCTTTGGCTAATTTCTCAGTTGCGCGTTGCTGGAGCTCTTCTTGGTGATTCAAATGAATAAACAATGCGCGAAGCTGGTCACGCTGCCACTGCAGCTGACATTTGTACGCTTCCATGAGTAAAGCGAGGAAAACATCGGTTGGGATCTTGCGTTCATCACCTGTAGGTTGGTAGAACGGGCCCAGTCGGGCTGTTAACTCTTCGGCCGATGGTACGACAGCGAATTTCAGAAGCAGGTTGTTGAAGGCTTCGAGAGTAACCGGTTCTCCTTGGTTGTTGTCGATAATCTGTCGCAACGCGGTCTGGGCGACAACATGAAGCGGTACACTCTCCTGCTCCTCTTGGCCGGATTCCCCGTTATTCGTAGTTGGCTGCTTAGCATCAGCTTTTGGAGATTGCACTGCTGCGAGTTCACCGAGCCGGGTTTTTGGTCTTCGCTTCGGGGACGAAGCGGGGGATGGAGCTGGAGCTAATGAAGTCGCAGCTACAAGATTGCTGCTGCTTTGCTTTCGTGGGCTCTTCTTGGGTTTTCTTCGTCGCTTGCCACTTCCAACTGCTGGTGGCCGACAAAGCACTTTGAAGTGTAAAAGTCTGAAGATCGTTCTTGCGAGGTAAGTGGCCTTCAGAAAACAGAGAAACTGCGTTGGAGTTTCGTGAGGAAGACCAACTCCGCCATTGTTGCCACAGCCGGTGGATATTGGGTCATCGTACGGAATACCAAGCTTGACATCATCCATTGCTTGGCAGACCCACAGAAAGAAGCAGAGTTCTTGACGCGAGCAGCTTTCTTCCAGAAACCGGCAGAATAGTTCCAACGTGTAGCTTGCACCACGTACGTTATGTAAACAGCGTACAAAGAGTTCTAATTCACGCGCAGCCTCTATATCACGGCTACAGCGCTCCAAAAAGAAGTGAAAAATGATCAGAGATAACGACACCGGCTCCATTGCCGGACTACCAGCACTAGAACTAGAACCAGATCCCATTGTTGGGTCTCCCCCAACACCCCGTGTACATAAGAGATTCTGAGCCTCGACAGCAAGTAGAAACCGCTGGTAGAATACCCACATCAATTGGAGACAACACGCGATGACTTGGCTGGGATTGTCTTCAGGTTCGCTGCTGCTGGTTCGGCTAACGCTGCTGTTTGACACACTTACAGAAGTAGCAGATCGAGGCCGCCTCTTACTACTGGTCCCGGTCCCTATTCTATCCTCTGTTGAGCGTTTTGTCGTCAGCGTCCCGACCGATGGAAGTAATGTCGGTACGTTTCCTTGTCGTCTTACTTTTGATTCCTGTTTGGCTGTCATGAGTTGTTGATCTGACATAAGCAATCCAGAGAGAAACTTGCTAAGCGCCACAGGAGGCTGCTGCTCAGGCGTAGCATCCGTCTTCTTTTTGCGAGATTTTCGTACATTGGCAGGCTGTGAGGGATTTACAATTCGAGAAAACCAATTCATCACGCCCGGCAGAACGCCATCTTGCGGCAATCCCAACAAATTTGTGAAGTTGTACGAGTTGTCTTGAGTTTCAATCGTCAGCTCGCACGTTGAGGTTGTAGAATGTCCTCCATTTAAATCGTCTAGCAGTTCAACATTCTCTTGTTGTGCAGGGATGGCTGCACTTGTTGTAGTCATGGAGACTATGTCGCTAAGAGGACGACTGGCAGTGACACTGTGCCTCGTTTCACCGGTGTCAGTACTTGCTGGTACAATCGTAGAAGAGCTGGTAGCTTGTAGTGTTTCTAGAGCTTTCAGTTTTAATGCCTGGTCTTGTTGAGATTCGCGCAGCGTCAAATTCTCTCTCTCGAGTACTCTCACTCGTTTCTTCTCACTCTGGAGCTGATTGCGGAGATGGCCCAGCTCACTGTCATGAAATAACGCGCTTGATATCTCGGCAACACGAGCCTTCTGTACGTCCCGTTCGTGGTGGCTCAACCGAATTTCTTGCTTGGCCATTTCTAATAGTCGCGAAAGTTCTTGGCACTGCTGCTTTAGCACACTGCACTCTCCTTCGTCAGCATCGGTGCAGGTGTCAGAGGTTTCTGGGAATGCTAGTGCCGAAATTGCGGGATCGTCATGATTGTCCAGTTCTGGGTGCCTATCCCCAGTAGACTCAACGCCAAAGGGAACGCCCCCACTTAAGTTGTTTTGCTCGTAGAAGTCGCGCAGGTCCCGCAATTCATTTTGAAGAAGATCATTCTTCGATGCTGCTGCCACAAGTTCCTCTTCGAGTTCCTTGATACGCTGACGAAACCCATCAACCTCGCTAACAAATACTGAACGAGAAAACTCGTAGAGTTTGCCGATTCGTTCATTTATCTCCAGGAGGAACTCCATCGCGTACTGCGCCTCCTTCCCAGCGATTTTCACACCAACAGGGCGGCATTCCTCAGTGCCAGGACTATTGTTGTTGCTTGTGGCGTCCTCCGTTCTATCGAAGATGGCGGAGATCGCCTGCTTCAAAGCAAACTGGAAAAGCTTCACCAGATCTCGTGTAGCTCCTCGAACAATTGCCTCCGTTTGCTTCTGTTCTTGCGCATGGTCACCTACCGATACCATCAGGTTGTCAATCGAGCAGCAAATACGAAGCATCCGGCTGTTCTCGCGCTCACTCTGGCGAAAAAGATGCTCCGCCTCATCGTCTTCGTCGCTCGACCACTCCGAGCTCAAACTAGCGCAGCTTAGGCTGTTTTGCAACGGGCGCAGTAAATCTTGAAATGTACCAGCGTTTACAGTAGTAGGCTCCGGGTCTGGTGGTGAACTTATCGGCGGTGCAGCGACTAGATCAACTTGCTTCTCACCCTCTTTCGCTGCCTGGAGTTGCTGGAGCTGGTTGGACCGACGCGAGTACTGGAGCGCTGCTGCAGCTGCAATTGAGAAGCGCCTGGAACCCATCGATGTTGTCGATAGGCTTGGCCTGGGGGCTTTGTGGGGAGACGGAGTTGGTGATGGACTACGACCGCCTATAGCCAACGAGCGGGAGGATCCCGATGCAGACCCCAATGCAAACTGGCTGCGTAGCCGATTCACGTGTTGGCGCAGCTTCTGCGGCAGCTTGGGTGTGCCAGATCCCTTTGACGGCGGAGAGAGCGCTTCATAGCGGCCGTTCTTGGGCTTAGCAGTAGCTGATCCTTCCGGTCCGTTGGGGTCCGATATCGACAACCGCGATGCTGAGTTTTTGTTCATCCGCAATAGCATCGAAGACACGTTGGTAGCGGACAGTCTCGCTTCCGGTGAATATGATGACGCAGTGTTGGGCACTTCAAGCCCGCTTGGTACCAGCAGGTTGGCTGGTCGGGACGAGACTCGGTATTTTGCTGAAGACGTGGATCCGCTGCGGCCTCCGGTTTCTGCCGCCTTGGTAGCTGCGGATGCTCCGCCCTCTGCAGCGGATGCAGCATTGAAGAACTCAGCCTCCTTCGGCATGCGTGGCGGTTGTGTACGATCAAGTCTTTATCGGAGAAGGACGTTGGAGGCCCTCACGGCGATCATCGCCTGGGCCTTCAGCTCCGAAGCTCGATGAGGCGACTCGATAGAGGGTCAGGCTGGTAACTGCCAGGTTATCCTTGCTGTGCCTGCATCGCACAACTTCACAAGAGCACACACAAGTCTGAGGAATGCAACTGCCAATAGACGATCGATTGATTACTTGACCTCACTGCGGACCAACTCCACACACAGATCGACATCATTCCAACTCAATCAGAAGCACCGCCACAAACTCATACCTACACCATATAGAGCTGCGGGAAGCGCGCCGGGGTATCTCCTTCTGCCAGCGTCGCCTTGTCCGGCTCGTTCATGGCCAAGCGCTGCCACTTGCACTGTTTGGCATTGGCCTTGCTCTCCTTGGTCACGAAAACCGAGTCGTCCGACAGCTTCAGCAGGTCGGACGCGCACACTCGCCTTGCCCCAACTGTGGCGTTGAGAGCGTCAGACAACGCTGTACGCACGGCGTTGATGGTTGCCAGCGCCTCCACCTTCAGAGCCATCTTGCGAGGGAACACTGCATCTTGCGCCCCCACTTTGACTAAGAGGATTTCTCCTGCAGCAGCGTCCATGTGGAGCTGAATGTTTGCGTGGCGTGGAGCAGTGACCAGCAACATGACCGGGTAGTAACACACGCTGTTCGGAGGCAGCAGCGTGCAGTTGGTGCACCACATTCTCGTCTCATCGCCAGTGAACAAGCGATCAGCGTACACCGCCAAAAGCTTGGGCTCCTTACCCTTTTTCGTTTTGGTTTTTAGCGGCCGAATGGGCAGCGAAAACAGGCTGCGGTTGCCAGTTGACGCCTTGACGTTGTCCCTCTGCTGCTGCCATGTCAGGTCACACGAATTACTGCCGGATACGCGGAACTTGAACGCAAGCTCGCGTTCTTCGGGATTGGGACGCATGCCCAGGTTCACGGGGAACTTTTCGCCGCGAACGTAGTAAACCAAGGACACCGGGAAACTCATCCTTGAGACTGCATCCTTGGAAACTTCACTGAAAGAACTCTCCTCGTCCTCGCCTTCCGGATTTTGAGGCGTGCTGTACGAGTAAATTGACACGATATTGTGTTCGTGGGCAAGCGCTGCCAATTCGTCCATTGGGTTTGCGCTGCTAGCAAGCTGGTTGAATAATGTGGCTTTGTCCCGGTTGGATAACGACAAGAATGCCCCAGCATCTTCCCTGTCCACCTTCAGGTCTACTCGATCTGTGCCGTCAAGGTCGTCGTCTGCAAACTTGGATGGTTTTGACCGTGTACTTCCGATAAGATGCTCGCCGTAGTTTTGCACAATCAGGAAGCGCAGAATTCGTACTTCATCTCGCTTCCCGCTAACGGTATCGCGCGCGAACTTGAGAAGCTGCTTGTCCATCCGCTGGGAGCTTGCGTAGCTATCCAGCTTCGACAACATGACAACCGTTTTGGCGTCCAAGAGTTGCTCGAACTCGCCGGTTTTGCTCTTCGATAGTGAAATCAATCGCGCGCAAAGATCTGATATCAAAAAATTAAGCGTCTGATACCGGCGAACGGAGATCGACATCTTGTGGAACGCGCCGTTCAAGTTGCGTTTCACGTTCAAAGACTGATCACTCATAGTTTTCATGTAGAATAGCCAAATGGACAGCGGCTCGCTCCACATACCACCATCCAACTTTAGTTTTGCTTGGAGGTTTTTCCTCATCTCCTTCAGATACGTCTGCGCCGACTGGACGTGGTAGAACGAAGGCATCACAAACAAGTCCGGTACGGAAAGAATTGCTACAAGCACAACAGCATTCAGCAGCAGTGGCCACGACTCACCCTTGCTGGTGTTGTCCTGAACCATGTAGGCGCCTGTCATTAACAACCGACAGAGCTCAAGGCTGAGCGGCAACTGGCAGACGAATGACCCGAACCTTGTCAGGCGAGAATCCTCTTCTTCCTCCGAATCAATTGCATCGAATGAAGACAGCAACTTGTATGCTCCATCGATATGAGAAAGATCTGGGGCATCCAAGGCTTGGTGGAGAAGCGCACTGGGAACACCAAACTGATTTAACCGCCCCTTCAATTGGAGGACGATTCGGTCAAGTGGTTTTCGCAGCAGTTCGGGCGTGTTGTATTCAGCCATACATCGGTCTCGGAATGCCTCAGTAAATAAGTGAAATGCTGTGCCAGGCATGACTCGGCCAGCTCGTCCGGAGCGTTGTAGCGCTGAGGCGCGCGAGCACCACGTATCCACAAGAACTTCGGCATGTGAACTTCCCGCATTGGGCATCTCGATCTGCTTCTCGATGGCACAATTAATCACGTGCGTTACATCCGGGATGGTAACACTGCTTTCAGCAATGTTCGTTGACAGAATAATCTTGGTTGACCGTTCACCTAGCAGTTTGAACGCCTCCTGCTGATGCTCCAGCTCGATACCAGAGTGAAGCACCAGAACTTGGACGTTCTGGACTCCTGCGTTCATTGCAACAATACTCAACGCATCGTAAAGTGCGTTGATACTGCCAATGCCAGGCAGAAAAATGAGAATACACTGCGACCCAGCCTGGTAGCGGTGGCCTTCAATCAGCAAGCGCACCATCTCCTCAATGACAACCAACTGCTTCTCATGAATCTTAGAGATCGTCTTTTTCGCCATCTGACTGTTTGCGCTCAGACCGCTTTGCGAAAGGATCTGGAACTGGTCTCTCATGAGTACCATCTCCTTTTGGCAACGTCGCCACAGGCTTGGGAACCACGCGGAGAACTCGTCCAGGTGCACATTTTTTACCGGGAACAGCTTGGATCCTACAAACAGAGGCTTCCTACTGACTAATCGCGTCGACAGTGCCTTGCCAAGATACTTGATCAGAATCTGTGCATCCATCGTTGCTGACATGATCACCAGGCGGAGGTGAGGGTGGTCTTTTAACTGCAATTTAAGCAATAGCAGCAAGAGATCAACATCCATACTCCGCTCGTGCACTTCGTCTAACACCAAGTGAGTAATCTTCCTCAACGCCTCTGGATCGTGAATAATCCGTTCAACCATGTACCCTGTCGTGACATACGTTATCTTGGTTTTGCTGGACGTCATTTGTTTCTGCCCAATCCTGTACCCAATGACTTTGCCGACTTGACCGTCCTCCTCAAACTCGTTCCCTTCACGCATCTTAGCCACAGTATTGGCGAGTTCAATTGCAGCGATTCGCCGCGGTTGCGTGACGTAGATGTTCACTGGACGCTCGCCAGCAGACTTGTCTCGAGCCCACGAATCGTACAGAAATTGAGGCACAGACGTACTCTTGCCACAGCCAGTCTCACCTTGAATGATTGTGAGTTGATTTTCCGCTACGTTCTCCAAAATCTCCTCGCGATGAGCAAACACTGGTAAGGTCTTCATCAACCCCTTCAGACTCGCAGGCTTCTTCGACTCGCTCTCAGGAGTGGAACCACCTTGCCGCACTGCACTGTCCGTGCCTAGCCGTTTTGCAACAGACGCAGGCATTAACCCCTTCACAGAACGAGGGTTAAATGCTGGTGCTGATGCCTGGAGTTTTGAAGGCGAGCCAGACGGCAGTGGGGGGTTAACCTGATCTGGTTCATGCTGAGCCGCAGAAGGCTCAAATGCTGGGGCTGATGCATGCAGATGAGATGGCAACTCAGACGGCAATGGCGAGATCATTGCAGTTGGTGGTAGGGGAGGCGCCACTTCCTCTTGCGGCGGAAGCTCTGAGGTACCGGCACTGACGGAACTCTCCATCATGGCATTCTCCAGTGCCGTGAGTGCTGCGCTCTTGTTTTTAACGGCAGCGCTCGCCAATTCAGCTGGAAGCACGATCAGCGATTTCATGCGCTGCATTGTAGCACGAACGTACGTGAAATGGGTCCAAAAAAGATTGATGTTAGAAATCTCCGGAAAGGCTTTCACAACTGGTTCCACTTCTTTCCGTGAAAAGCCGGAGACACTCTTTGCGGATTTTTTCGTCTTTGAGTTCGCGTTGCTACTCTGCTGTAGCATAATGCGGCACACTTGAATAAATACCTCGCCTGAGAAAAGTGTTGCGCATCCAGAATTCTGAGGCAGTTTGTTTCCCATCACAAGACGCAACTGATGAAGTTGTTTGAGTATCTCGAGATACCCACCCACAGCCGCGTATACCTCCATAGTCAGCAATTTTTCATCGAACCTTACAGGTTCTGGTTGAGCGGATTTTTGCTTGGAAGAATCCACAGCGAGCGAAATCAGTGACGTCAGCAACAACAGCTCCAGCAGACGATCATCCAGCAAGCAGCTATTAGCCAAGTACGTGCGGTCTCGCTTCCACAAGACCAGCAGAGCATACACAATATTCTTCACTGCAAGTCCTCGTTTGTCTGTCTTGCCCAGCATTCCAGCGAGTTGTCCCGCCTTGGGGGTTCCTCCATCGGGATCTTGGTACAGCAAAACAAACACCAACGATCGAAGCATTCGGTCCACCGCTCTCGCAGAACGCTCCTGCACCGGAATCGCCACGAAGGGGTGGAGGCACTCCAAGGGTGCAACGTGCACTTCCACGGGGTTGTCTCCTGTGAATTCCTGCACTACCGGCGTGTCCAGCGCTAAATAGGACAGGCGTCGCACCGGCGCTTGCAGCTCATCCAGCGACTTGTCTTCAAGACCGGGTACCGAAGACAGCGGATCAAACCTCTGACTCAGGCCTCGAGCTTGGGTTTCCAAAATATCGATCGTCATGGGCGGGAACTCCAACTGCTCGAGTAGCTTCTTGTACAGCTTGACCTTCTTGTTGGGCAGGACGGGCTCAATCTTCATGGGGAACTTCTTCAAGAACGCCTTGCCGTGGCCATAGAACCTGTAGATCTCGAACAGCGCCCGCAAGAAGCCCTGCTTCTTCTCCTCGATCTGCGTGAGGAACGGGTTCTCGAGCGTCGGCAGGTGCTCCGCCACCCACCTGGCCGCGGCCGCGGGGTACAGCGAGCTGCCGACCTGCGTCCTCTGCACGGGGAAGTCGAGCATGTCGGCCATGCCGAACTCGTTGTCCAGCAGCGACGTGAAGTCGTTGCCGCAGATAAGCGCGAGGTCCACGAGCTGCTCCACCTCCAGTCCGAGGGACTCGGCCACCAGCTCGGAGGAGAAGACGCGCGCGCGCACCTTGTGCACTCCGGGCTCTTCCTCGTCCTCGTAGAAGCCCAGCTTGCCGAACGGGATGTAGCGCACGCCGCTCATGGCC
>JAHWLF010000332.1:0-15586 GCA_024679295.1 Phytophthora parvispora
TCGCGGTCTAGGTGAGGCTTCCGTTTCTCGCGTGTCTGCTGCAAATAGAGCCCGGAAACACTGCCTAGCCTCGCTGCGAATGCAGGGGCCACGAGGTAGGCCTTGTTGACGATGACCCACGCAATCGACCGTAGGAGTTCTGGTACACTGCTCGCGACCGCGCGCTACAGTATTGCTCTTGATCTCGCTAACTTTCCTCGCTAGCTCGTCCCAGTCGATGCTTGCCATGTTTTGGAGTGGGGGGGGGAGAGAGAGATGGATTTTTGAATACTGATGCATGCAGGAAATATGCCCGGCAAAAGTGGTCGAAACTGGCACTTTTACTGACTCTATGTTAAAACCCTATTTATGAATTGATTGTTTGTCTTTGCCATTGGAAAATAGCGGGCATGAAGCCCTGGATTTTTAGTAATACAGAGTGTCATGTCCTACAATTTCTGGAGAATGTTACTCATGCGCCGTTGAGATAACAACCAACTAAATTTTGTACACCTAAAAAAGGCTTAGTGTTTGATACCCGGGCCAGCACCTTCGCCATGCTACCAGCCAAGATAGCTCAGACATCGCCCGCGCATTTTACACCGGTACATGTCCCGACCCGAGATCCACTCGCTGCTAGAGTCCCTACGTCAAGTTGCCACGTGCGTCCGGCCGGGTCAGGCGTTCATACAGCGCTTACGCGCGGGCGAGACCAACCTGCATTGCCGTTCCCACGTCTCGGTCAGCGCGGACATGCGAGCCGACATGGTCTGGTGGTGGCGAATCGTCGAAGACCTGGCGCTGAACGGTGTGACACTCGACCACTTCGGGTCACTCCCCGAAACCGACTTCGTCGTTGCCACAGACGCCTCAGGCGACGGTCTATGCGCACTGGTCCCAGAATACGCGAGCCTAAGTCCTGTACGTGAGGGGCATCACCAACACCACAGCCGACGCGGGATCCAGACAATGGAGCGCACGCGCGCGCGGGGGGGGGGGGTCTAGCCTTCTTCTTTCTCCTAAGGAGATCGGAGGTCGTGGCTACCAAGAGCTCAACAGTCCAGTGGTTCGCACTCCGGGCGACGACATCGTGGTACTGGATGCCAGCGTTGAGGCTACAACAGACCCCAAGGACTCCACTGGCGGCGTGCATCCGCTTATGGGGATCCAAGAACAAACCAACAATGCAAATGCTCGCACGTTCAGGCCACCCGGTTCTGTGTACCGTGCTCGGAGAGCTGCAGCTATCACAAGCGAGAGCGAGCCTACCTCTCCAGATTCCCACCGCAGTTTACATCAAGGCCAGCAACAAACCTTTATAGCTTGAAGGCGTCGGACGCCCAACGGCCGTGAAACTGAATCGTGAGTGCATCGGCGCCGGCGCGGTACATGTTGGTCGCGCCGCTCGCTCTGAGCAAATGTGTGCGAAATCGCTCTGGTTCGCTGCCGACGACTCGCGTGGTCACCTTGAGAATGTGAGCGGCCCCAGTGGCTGTTACGCACCCCCAAAACGGTGCAGCGAATCCTTCACCGACATCGCCTCCACGAACGTCAACGGATCAAGGTCGTCGACCGTGCTGCAGTAACGGAGTTGTGCCAACTACACACTCAATTAACGGCGCACGCCAGAGTAGCCATGCGGATGAGCGGAGGCATAGCTGTTGCAATGGTTGTGCGCGACGGCATCTCTCAAGGATGCTGTACGTCCCGTCTGATGCGGCCCAGCGAACACTTGCACTTTGGCAGCGTCCTACACACCCGCAGCGGTGAGTGACCGGGGTCCACATACACGTTGAGGAATACAAACTCGTGCATATGGTACAGGGACGGGACCATTGTTTCCACCCATTGCTCGTTCGTAAACGAAATGAGGCCTTGAACCGCGCCCATCAGATCACCGTAGGTTCTACAGAGCGGTGGTGGTGGTGGGATCGCGTCCCAGCCAAAATCGAGGGTAAATTTGCATCTGATGAGCCTGTCACCAATGGTGCTTTAACGTCGATCTGCTGGAAACGCATAATCAAAACTCCAAACCGGCTGAAGCGCGCCCCGTACAAAGCCATCAGTATCGGAGGCGAGCCTGCGAACGTCATGACGGCAGCCACGCGCCACCGCATGACGAACGAGAGTGGTGGCTCATGTGAGCCATCTATTGATAGCATGTAGGGGTACAGACGGTGTACCGCAAGCATGTAAATCGACGCTGGCGCGACGTCACCTCGCTCTCGCTGTGCAGGTTGGAAGGGGAAGGTCCGGGGCTCGCGGATTGGCGCCGGCGGTAAAGCGCCGCGGCTTTTCGCCACTGTGCATTGAAAATTTCAATTTGAAATGCCGCGGTGCTAGCTCCGTCTCGCTTGGCGTCATGTCACTGTACAGTGGAAGCGGCAGCTGTTCCGTGGTCCAGCGTCTGCGCAGGCTCGGTGAACAAAGGAACGACGATCAGGTCGAGATGTAACGCGTGCTCGGCAGTGTCGGCGCGCACTTCGCTGCGCAAAATGTCCTACGCCCGGTGATCCGCCTCGAGGGCCGCGGCCCGTAGGAAGTCCGTCAATTTGAACGGGCTCCGGCTAGTACAACCCCCGATTTGGCTAGCTGCTGGTAGAGCCGATACCGGAGGTGTGCCTAACTGGGCTCCACATGGAGCGGTGAGGGCAGGACCGGGGATGGAGCGATACCGGCAAACTCGCTCTCCTCCAAATTGACGGTCAGGACTGGATTTAACGGCGTATTGCTGGGGTTTGCCATGTGGGGTGTGGCGCACGGCGCGGGTGTGGCATTGTGCCCTGGGATTTTCTCCCCGGTCGGCCCCTTCGCGTACGCCCCAGTCCCGTGGGCCACGGAGGGCCCGGAGGCACGAACAAGAAGATCCCAGGAGCCCCGGCCCCGGGGGGCGTCGCGTAGCCCTGTAGGCTCATAGCCCAGTTGGTCGACCCCGTGGAGTAAAGCGACCAAGGAGGCGACAGGGACGTCCTCGCAGACGGGGCGAACCTGGAGATGGGCGTGACACGACAGATGATGACAATGTACCTGTCCCATAGTGAAACCAAGTAGTTTGACCAATCACGGTAGAAACACCACGCTTCAGCGACCCCGAGGCGCATGCTTTGGTGGCGCCTTTAATTCAGTCTTACTTTTTCCCTCAAGCGCGCAGGATGTTCACGAACATCTTACGAGCCTAAGGAAGAGGTTGTGGCCCGGGGAACCGCGATAGAAGACTAACCCCCAGGTAACTCGATATCATATTTGTCAGGGTTTCGTTCCCGAAGCCCATGCATTCCATACTGTCCCCTTGGAGCGCGGTCTAGCCGGCACGGGTAAGGGCACTTGATATTTCCAGGGTCTCGCCCGTGGGGTCTAGCCCCGAAAACTGTATTGCGGCCGTCGCCGGTGGAGTTCCTCTCCGAAAGACCTAGTGTACACTTACTTGCATATTAATTCACCGTCCCGGGAGTGTGGGTGGCGTTCCCCGGACGATTGCGTGTTTAGCTACCCAACTTGGCGTACTGTAAGGTCGGGACCCCCAGGAGATCCTCAGTGGTTGACCTTCCCTCTGATCCAAAACAACCGATTCGTAGAGGGTACACAAGGTGAGGTTACTGACCGAGTTTCCAGGGCTTCCTTGCTTTCCAATAGCGAGTACTTGCCCCCGGGATACTTACGGCCCCGGATAAATCCCTCGTCCGGGCGGGCCGTCTATCCACTAGGAGATTCGCTCTCCGCTGGTGCTCTAATTTACTCTATTTGAGCGCGCAATCCGGGAAACTGGCTGATGGTGGCGAGGGCGAAAGCTCAAGGCGCTACGTCACACGGGCGCATCAGGACTGGGAGGAGCAGTGAGACCGACACGCGGGATAGGACCAAGTACGACGATACCAAAGGCCAACACCTCGGCGAAGGTGTAGGCTTTGCCTCTTCGACTTGCTGAGCGGTTGGCAGAGGCCTTGGCGGTCGCGACAGCGGACGCGTCAGCACCTCGCGGGTCCTTCCTCGGTCGTTGGGACTTGGTCATGAGCGCCTTGCCATTTGGAGTGGCGCGAGCGGCTGGAAGTGAGCGAACCGGCACCGCTGAGCCTGCCGCCTGCGCGGCGTCGTCCTCCAGTTGCTCAAGCAACACAGTCGATATGCGGTAGGAAAACGATCTCTCTCGTTCGTGCTGCCCGCAGTCACTTTCGAAATCAGGTGAGAGACCACCGAAATACCTATGCCGCTCCAGTTTCTTGAGCCACTTCAATTGTTTCTTCTGGAATTCGTGCTTTGAGATAAATTCCATCCGGAATTTCCAGTGTCATCATTTTGGATGTGTAGAGGAATATTGGGCAGCCCTAATCCCGAATTGCGTGCCAAGCTAGATGTTTTTCCCTTTCGATTTCCTCGTGGCCTTGTTACCAGCGCCGGGGGTCATCGGATTCATCTTTGCTATGTTACTGCTATCGTGCTCGCCTCTCAACCTTGGCACCATCACCTACAGTAAATTGCAGGCATCAACAAGACAAGCTAGTCGGTTCGCGCAGATAGGTCAGCCATTATACTTGGTTTTTGGGTAGGTAAATAGACTGTACGCTCATGTGTGATGGAGTCCGTCTTGCAAATCCATTCAACCACTGCTTCGCCCCCAGGGCGAAATTCGAAAGGGTCTCCGCTGAGCAGAAGTTTCCATTCGGCGATGAGATGAGGGTGCCTGAAAACAACCGAGTTGCACCGACACACCGGCCACAGCTTGTTGTGAGCGCAAAATTGGCACTTGAGTGTATTCTGTGAGGTGATTGTAGCTTCCCATGCATGATGCCCAATGCGTCCACACTTCCAGGATACTTTCTTGTTGCTCTTGGGGTGATACACCCGCATACCACCGTTGCGTTTTTCGTCCCATTCTCCTCGAAAATCCTTGCTCTCGAACCAAAGTGAACGCAAAAATCAACTGGGCATACCACGCGCCCGCCACAGACACCACCACCACAATATATAGAAAATCGATTATCAAAACGAAAAATCCGAATGAGAAGATTTTTATGGTTCCGGAAGGCTTAAATCTGGTATCCTTCACCGTCTACTTATATATTAGGGCCCTCGTATAGCTAGAATATTTCATGATATTGTAGGATTTCGTCTTGAACTTTATGCTGCAGATAGTCTACTACTCTCTATAATATAACACAGTAGTACGTCTGTCCATGTATCAAAGAAATCATTTTGGTTAGGCACATTATCGAAAGACAGCGTGGCCATTACAGAGGTACATACAGAGTTAGCAAACTCTTCTATAGATAATATGAAATATTGAAAACATTTTAACAATTTAGGCCCAGAGTATGCCCTATACCAAAATAATGAATATATATAACAGTGAATCTGTATAAGTATCTTGTGGAACTCTATCGATCAGGAAACATTGGTTGATCAACTCTCAAGGCGGGTTCTCTGGTGAGGCCAATATCATGCAGCAAAATTCTAGTACAGATGTTGGTGTGTGCAAGCGCGGGGCGCTTAAGCCGCAAGCGACCGTCTGAAAAACCAAGTGGGGCTGGTTGCTTTCTTTTTGTGTAGTTAAGACTCTAATCTGGTACATCGCGAATACAACTAACCTGACATGGTAATTTCTTTGCATTTGAATTTCTAGCTGAATATCTGTTGTATCAGCCCCTGTGAAGCCCCAGTTAACATAGCTCATATCTGGTGATCGGACGCTATTTTGTAGACCACCCCTGAGTCGGTATTAGATGCACAGTCATTTCACCAGAAAATGTTTGTCAATGTATAACATTACAGTTACTTACTATAAGTGAAATACTTTTTTGCTTCTCCTGTTAGGGTTGTAGTCAGTTGTGTGGTATTTTGACCGTCATGTTCAGTGAGAATTTCCAGGAAGTTGAAAATCCACTATCAAAACAATTACACTAGAAGTGCATATAAATTCAATTCAGACAGGTAAAACCAACCTTCTTCGTTGAAGCGAAAATTACTTAAACGCATACTAGCTTTCCGTATTATGTGTTAAAAATAGTCCGTTATAGTTGTGTACATCACAACCTGTGGTATATGGTGATTTCATGGCTGCAACCCGATTGATTCGCCCCACACCCACCGCGATTGACTTTCCACCTTGTTCGCTCTGTAGTCTGCAGGTCAAAGCGGTCAGGGTGGCGCCGAACATGCACACATAGCCATGTGTTCCAGCCCCCAGCGATCACGATACTGAAGCAGGAGGAGCGCCGCGAGAAACGGCGAGAGCGAAACGCTCGATACAGAGCGAAGGAAGCAGGAGGACAGACGAGAGGACAGGCACGAAGACAAGCTAAGGCATTACTAATGCAGTTTCGTTAACACCTACTGATGATGGTAATTGCACCGTCAATTAGTACCCCGTGAGTCGCCGTACGGACAAGCTTGTGACCCCCGCACATTTGCTGCGCGAGAGGTGCGCGTGGGAGCAAGAGAGGAGGAATGCGCTCATGTCGTACGTGACCTCGTTACGGCTCCTTTACCTCCGCGAGCAAACAATCGTCTTGGGTGGGAGTACGCCGAAGACTCGCGTTCGCGCGTGAAGCAACCTGTTTTGCACCGCAACGGGGTTTTACCACCCGCATCCAGACGAGCTCGCCCTCGCGAGCTGGCTGTCGCGCCATGCTGTTATCCTCAACGGATCGGCAACGACAATCCCAAACGAAGAAGTCACACCGGATCACTTCGAGTGTGGCTTGTGCAAAAGCCTTACATGGGTTTAGAAACACGTCTAAATTCAATATATTTGAGTTGGGAGCCCTGATTATTAATTTTTGTGTACTGACATGAGTGTAATGACATGAGTGTACTGACATGATAGCACTAGTAGTATATACTTGCACATTACGACGACAGTGTTTTACTTCCACAATGAAGCCGTGTGACTAGTCGACAGACAGCAGTAACATTGGGCCAATCCGGTCACTCGTTACCTCAATCGGCAACGGTTCTCTCTCTTTTCTTCACCTTTTCGTCAGAGGCAACCGTCTCGTCAATGCGGGTCAAACCCCTTCACTAACACGGCTTCGCCACCAGAAAGGAAACCGCATTCCCCAACCCGACCCCAAGCTAAGCAAGCGTCCAGCGACACAATCTGGTGGCAGCGACTCGCCACCAATCGACAAAGACAAGTTGCTTCGGCAGCTGGCGGCCCACTTCGCCCAAGAGGAGAAGAAGAAGCCGCTCGACTTCGTCACGACCCCGTTGCTGACCAAGCTCGCCTTCTGGTGCTAGATGCGCACGGTCCTTGCCGCTAACGAAGCGACAATAGGCCTGGAGATCCTGAACAACATCACCGACGCCATCCTTGACAAGTCAAGCGACACCGCTGACGCGCTCAGCGGCCCAGTCCAGATCCTGCCCAAACCTTCGTTTCAGCGCGAGTCCGACCAAGCCCCGGACCACCAGCGCTTCACGAGTCACATGCCCAACGAAGAAGAAGACGGAGAAGACGACTCTGCAACCTAGGTGACCCCTGCGGAGCCGCCGAAGCCGAAGGTCAAGAGGAAGCGTCATGCTTCGCCCCTTGTGAAGAAGTGCGCCTACTTCAAGCTGGAGCTGGCTGTCAAGACGCCGCGCATCATCGGCGACGACCTCGAGGAGATCTACCGGAAGGCCGCCGAGCTCAAACGGAAGCCATTCCAGTGTGCGTTTCCTTGTGAGGAGTCACACTTGTGGTACAACCCCGAGGCGTTCCCGCTTATCCACGTGACGCACTGGCGCTGGTGAAACCGGAACCGCCCCGCTCACTTGACTGGCAACGCCACGCCCCTCTTCGCCTCACCGCGGCCCAGAACACACGCTGGAAACGCAAAATGGACGCCTGTGCAGAGCGTCCCGTGTTCGTGAGTCTCTTCATAGAGACCTGGGGTTACTTCCAATTCCTGCAACTGGTCGACAACGCACCTCAAGCGCGGTTGCTGATGTGGTGGGGAGGGCAACCCGGCCCAAACTACTCAAAGGCTCAGACCTACAACGGCCCCGCGATCGAGAGCCTGACAACATTGCGTAAGCGCGACCAAGGCGTACCGGCGCAGGACCAAGAACGCTCTCAAGTCGTTCAAGATCGACGAGGACGGATTCACCAGAATCCCCGAGATTCTGTGCGGGTCCTACGCGTTGGACCCCGACAACGCACGCACCGAGAACCGCCTCAGCGACCGCGCACTGGCCCGTGTGTTGCATGACCTGAACTCGAACATCAAGCCGCGCAAGCACTGGGTGCGCAAGAGTTCGGAAGGGTGCTGGTACAAGCTGCGCCACTCCGATCGCATCAAGGTGGTAGCGGTGGAGGTGGGCAAGCAGCTGGGCGAAAACAACTACGAGCCGCCCGTGACCCGCCGTATAGTGATACGGAGGCGAACCGCAAGAATTTCGAACCATTCAAGAAGGCGGACGGGACGTACACAGCGCTCAAGCCGGACACCAACGATGGCGCCGACGAAGACAGCGGCGAGGAACCCAACAACTCAACATCGTCGATCGGTTGTAGCAGCTCTGACGAAGAAGCGTCTGACGCAGAAGCAGCCGAGGAGAGCGAAGACGAAGAGGACAAGCGTCCTGTCAAGAAGCCCACGAAGTGGTCCGTGAGGGTTGACAAGGTGTTGGCAACCTAGTCCGGAGTCGGCAGGCGGTGGGCAACCTTGTTGCATTTCTTAATTTCTTTCGCAACTCACGGCGCATTTCTCCTCTATTTCACGTTGTTCTCCAGTCTCGGCGACCATGGCCTGGGGTCACGCCACCGACATGCAATAAGCGTAAAAAAATCAAATTCCAGAGAGCGGATTAAAGTATCCTCTGATCAAGTCAACGAGGCTCGCCACACTACCGTGACGGCACCTCCCGACCTATCCTTTAAAAAAGCAATGCATATTCGTCGACGCCTGCGTTGGCCTCGGCCAACCGCGCACTTCAACGAAGATCGGGTAGACCCTTCTCCCGACGGCGAGTATCTTTAAAAGTATCAATTAGAACCTTGTACGTAGGAAGCAGCGATGCCGTCGGCCTCCGACTGACCTCGTAGGTAGCGAGCAACACCAAGTACTGTTCTTCTCCTTTCTGTTTCTTTCGTGCAATCACATCAATGACAGGGCAATTCGTTCCCGAAAAAACCGTTTCTTCCCGCCCTATAATAAGTCATTCGACATAGCTAGTACACGGTAGGTCTTCCTCGGTCAATAGACCATCATCATCAATGCCAGGCTGCATTTCAATTCCACTCGGCACATCAGAGGGACACGGCCTACTCCAACGACCGCGGAACCGTTTCAAGCGATTCACGTTGACAGTGACAACCCGATTAGGATGCAAGGGTATGGCTACCCGGTAAGCGTTCTTACCAACGGCCTCAACTACTCTATACGGTCCATGCCACGAAAACGCGAGCTTTTTTTGTCTTCTTCTCGCCTCAGCACGCACGGAAATACTGATAAACCCAGACAGGATCCCCTTCTTCGAACTTAGCGACAACTTGTCCTCCCAATCTCACGGCATGCTTGTCCTGTGCCTTCAACAGTTGACGCTCCACCATCCGCCGAGTATCTCGCAGGGACAGATAAAGGCGTCGCCTATATGCGGCCACTTCATTGTTTTTCCAAGCGTTACCCGTGTTGACGAAGGCCAAGTCAAGAGGTAGGACAGGGTCTCAGCCATAGAGACTGAGAAACGGGGAATCCCCCTAGGCTTCGTGATACGAAGTGCGGTAGGCGAATAGGACCCGAGACAGGTACAGATCCCAGTCAGTCTGGGACTCATTGACAAACATTCGTAGCATTCCTAGCAACGTCCCGTTGAAGCGTTCCAACCCTGGGTCTGCGGGGGGTGAGCGGCGCCGAAAAGTTTCTTGATCCCCAGCGTCTCGTAGAAAGACCGCACCAGCTCCGACATAAAGTTAGATCCTTGGTCGCTGAGCAATCGCTCGGGCACTCCGTGCCGCGAGATCACCTCATTTACCATGGTCTCGATGAAAGTCACAGTGTCCAAATCACGAATAGCACATGCTTCAACGCAGCGCGTAAAATAGTCAGCAAAGACAAGTATAAATCGGTTACCGCGCGGCGTTGAGACTAGTGGTCCCATCGCGTCAACGACAAGTAGTGAAAACGGTCCTAAGAGTTCCTGTACTGCCATTCTCTGCATGAGGCCGTTCTTCCATGGTCGGTGACCCTTTCCACTGCCACAAACATCACACTCCCGCACATACTCGGCTACACCCTTTTTCCAACCATGCCAGAACGCATGTTTCCTGACTTTGTCCAGCGTCTTCGTGACTCCAACATGCACAGCGAGCACGTCCGTGTGGCAATGATGCGGTACGGTAGAAATGAAAGGTAACGGAAGTACGGGTACCTCAATAGAGTTCGCAGGGCCGGCACGCGCCTTGAGATACACCCAGCGCATGAGTACTCTATTCCGCACTACATACTTCGGCGCCACCAGCAGGGTGCGCGTGCGTAACTGCGGGTCCAGAGCGAGAGCCCCACTCTTAAGATATGCCATCATAGCCAGGATCCATGGGGTACGCTTCTGCTCTTCCAGGAAGCGTTCCTGATGGAGTCCCAACATATCAACGGGAGACACCAGTAATTGTTCACCGGATACGTTTTGTTCGCGACCGATACTAGCACCGGCGAGAGGCTGGTCGGGGTCCTGCAACCGGTCGGGCTCCCCGACTTCGCCAAAACCATCACCTCTGTAACCCGGCGCAGACTACCCGACTTGGGCAGGACCCGGTCCCTCCAGGTCCTCATTCGATAAATCAGCCAACGTCAACGCACAAACAGTGCTAGTATGTAGTCTCCACAGTCTGTCGACGTGCCCCATCGCCGTCGCAGCCTTGTGGTAGACCTTGAAGCGTAGCGGAGCTTGCTCCATAGCCCAACGGGCCAGTTTAGTGTTTGAGGTACGGTTCGTTTCGTTGAACGCTCAGGTAAGGGCTTTGTGGTCGGTATACAGATCGAATTCTCGGCGGTTAAGCTAGCAACGGAATTTCCTCGTAGCCCAAGCAATACCCCAACACTCGACCTCGGAGGTACCTTTCTGCTTATTAATCCAGTTCTTTTCGGATCCGACCAGCAGCTTGCTTGCGTAGGCCACCACACGGTCGCGGCCGTCCACCGTCTCCATCAAGCAGGCACCCACAACCAGCATCGATGAGTCCACGTATAACTTAAAACGCTTCTTGAAATCAGGGTAGACCAGGATCGCATGTTCGACCAGCTTGCGCTTCAGCTGTACTAAAGCCGTCTCACAGTCCGCTGTCCACTCGAACGACACGTCCTTTGCCTTTAGGCTCTGGATCAGCTCCGAGATGGCCGCGTAGCCCGGGATGTAGCATCTGACATAACTAGTGAGCCCCAAAAATGCTAGCACAGTATGAATGTCATGAGGCCGCTGAACGTTCATCACAGCCTTGACTTTCTCTGGGTTTGGCAATACGCCCGACGGGGTAATAATGTGCCCCAGGAACGCTACGTGATCGCGCCCCCACTTGAACTTCTTCATCTTAAGCTTAAAGACGGCGGTACCGAACCTTTCCAACACTTGCTTCACCCGCACCAGGTGAGTCGGGAAGTCCTCGCTGAATACGACACAGTCGTCAAGGTACCACAGGCAGGTTCGCCACTTGAGGTCAACCAAGACACCCTCCATTAGGCGCTCGAAAGCGGGCACAGCTTTACAAAAACCGAACGGCATCACCAACCATTCGTAGAGTCCATATTTGCAAGTGAAAGCGGTCTTCTCGATACTGCCTGCAGACATGGGCACGTACCAGTACCCAGAGGCTATTTCCATGTTAGAGAACAATTTAGCACAACCGAGCATCCAAGATGTCATCGATAAGAGGTATAGGGTAGCAGTCCGTGATGGTGACTTCGTTGAGGCGTCGGTAGTCAATACAGAAACGGATCCCGCCGTCTGGCTTCCGTATCATCAAGCCAGGGCTTGCCCATGGACTACTGAACTGCCTTATAAGGTTCAGCATCAGGTACTGCTGCATTTCTGCTTCCATGACCTCGCCCCCGGCTCCTGAGACTCAGTAGGGACGCTGTTTTATGGGTGCGTGATCCCCCGTGTCAATCGAGAACTCGAGCAGGCCTGTGCGGCCCGGATTCATCGAAGTTTCCAGAAACATATCTCCGAATTTTCTAAACATCTCAGCAAATAGCTCCCTCTGCTCTTCTCCGAGCTTCGACTCCGAGACCACAACACCTTCGCCAGCTCGGGCATGTTGCCGGCCGTAGCGTTCTCGGGACCGGTCGACTGACTCAGCACAGAATGTACCACACTAGAGTCAATAGAGGCAACAGCCCCACCAGAGCTCGGTCGGTCAGACTTAGTCTCAAATCCAAACGCTTCCTGGGGCACCACTGTAGCAACCGCCAGCGGAGTCCCCTTCTTGACGACCAGCTCCTCTGTCGACGAATTACAGATCTCCACAATCACTTTACGGTCCTGGATCGTGCACAACGTTCGAGCAATTCTCACGGTGTCATCGAGGTCTACCAAGCCTTCGGCCAGTACAGTCGACTTTTTTTTCACACTTCCTGGTACTTCGGACACCACGAGAGCTTGCCCGCCCGGGCGAATGCGCACTGTCGTGCTGATTCGGGTCGTGTAAGTAGCCTCAACGCGCGGGGGTCCAATAGGGAAGACCTCGTTGGTATCTTTTAGCATAACAGTATTCTCATCCAAATCCACCACGGCCCGGTACGCTTTGACCGCATCCGTTCCCAGAATCACATCTACATGCATGCGTTCCACCACGACAACGGCCTCAACTTCTCTTGAGACCCTAGACGCATCGGTAGATCGAACAGACCCTTGATATTGAGAGGATGACAGCTAACATCATGTAGTCCTTGGTGGTACGAGCTCAGGGGTTCCTCGCTCCGGCCAGCACGCCTCAGCACCCACGAATCGATTAGGCACGTCACAGCCCCGGTATCAATCAGCATCTCGGTAGGCAGGCAGTTAATGTAGCCTGGCGAGACCGCCTCAACTGCGTTGACTGATCCAACTACACGTTTCCCGTCAGGGACTACCTCAACGGCCTCGTCTTCAGGTTCAGGTTGCCCAGGTACTTCGCGCAATCCGGGCTTGCGTCTTCGCTCGTTCTCGGGGTCCGTGACTACGTTCCCGTACGTGAAAACGCTGTCCTTCTCTTTGCACCGAACGCTTTGCAACCCCAAGTCCTTGGACGCCCTGGCAAAGAGCGACGAGCAGTCAACGCTCACGCGCTTCGTGCACGAACGCTTCTTATCAGGCTTACCAAACAGCCCTCGATATTTCATGCACCACGACCCACGATCTATTATTTTCGAACGGATCAGAGACGAGTCACGAGCGTACACCTCCGCAGCCTTGTTCGCTATGCGTTCCACCGACGGTTCATCGAAGGTTGGAGCAATGTCTTCCACCACCGCTCGGGTTCGCAGGCGAAGCTCGGGCGCCTTCTGCAGTACTCGTTCGGGGACTCGGTCGTCTCCGTCTTCTGGTGGGGCCACTCGGGCTTGACAGATCACACACGGCTTAGAGTAGTGCAACTTCGCCTCCTCCTTAACTAATTGGTATACAGTCATCCACACTAGCGCACGCCCTTCCAATGCTGGCAGTATGGAGGCTTAACGGGGTCCGCCGGGTACACCAACTTAGGCACCGGGACCCTCTCGGCCTCGTCCAGCGACAACGCCAGGTTCTCGAGGATCACCACGGAACTCACCACCACGGGTGACATCAGTACCTTTATCCCTACGAAGGACGCTCCTCCTCGCGCCTCGGCACTCACAGCCCTACAGCCTTCATCACGGCGGTCGGACGCGCCGGCACAACCGGTACTCATAGCGACAGGATTCTCACTCTTTGGCTGAGCTCCACCGAAATCACGGTTTGCACTCTTGGCTGCCTCCGAGGCGGCCAGCGTTCTTGCGTACCATTTCAACCAATATTCGGGCGTCGAACGTTCTCCCCGCGAGGCTTTACGGGCCCTCGCTAGCTTTTCTTCGGGAACCCCAAGATCTTGCTCAGTTCTGCCAATGGAATCTCTTTTTGTCGTACCGCGTTCTTCTCCATGCGTCTCTTCAGCTCCAACTCGTCTAGAGGCGGTAGACGCTCTTCCAGATCTTTCTCATACTCTTCAGATTCTTTAGTCACGGTTATTTTTTCCTCCTTTCTCCAGCGCGTCCAGCTCCTCCGGCGTAAAGCAGCGCTGATATTCCAGTTTAGACGGTTTCTCTTCATAATCTTCCTCCTCATAGACCTTTCCTAGTTCTGACTCGGATCCCTGCATGGGCCCAGTTAACTGCACAGGGGGAACTACCGGGCCCACGTCAGGTTCGACATTCAGCTTGCCTCCCAGCGTTTCCGGAACGCTCTCTTCAGGGTTCGATACCGCCACAGGCAGCCCCCGATTCTGTTCTTCTTCTTCATTCTTGCTCTCAGATATTTGTCCTTCTCGCGTCGCCGTTCCTTTCCATTCGGTCGGCAAGCCAAAGTTCTCGTAGACGGTCGGGGCCGAGCGCTCACATCTCAGTCCTCGGAACAGCACTCGGACGGCACTCACAGGACAGTCGCTGTTCCGTCCCGGCGTGGGATCACTATCGCACAATTCATTCTCTTTAACAGTGGGCGCCTGGCGCCAATCGTTCATCACAGGTTTTTCTTCGTACTCGGCTTCCATTGACCCTGGAGCGGCGGCTACAGCTGGATCAGCACACTCCATCCTTTCACGCCTCCCAGCCGCCCCACCTAACACCCGCTAGCGTTTTCACTACTAACACTTTCAAAACAGCAGTTTGTTTCTCCTTCATCCGCCTCTCCATAGGCGAAAGAATCGTGCCTGGCAAATGCTGGTTCTCGTATGTTTCATCGTTCTCGTTCACAGCTCTCGTCGTATTTACTCCAATTGTAGTCGTTTTTCGAACGGTCGCATCCGTATCCTCCCGCAGCATGTGCCCGTTGGTCCATTCTACCTCCGACGCACGGTAGCCCTCGTAGTATTCCTCCGTGTCGACCCAATGACAAGAGGAAGGAGCGACACTCCCTTCCCCTTCCTCCTGCCCTCATCATTGCTGACCGGTTTCCACCTCTTGTGCGGAGGTGACACTGGCAGCCCTAGACGTCTTCTGTCGCTGTGGGTTCCTCAGACAGTTCGGCTTCAAGTGATCCGGACCGCCGCACAAGTAACACTCACAACCTCCACGGACCGGACTGTTAGGGGTCGCACCACTCCACAGCAATATGACCCTTTATGTTACAGTTCCCGCAAGTGTAATTCATCCTCCGACAGTTGATTCAACTGCACCCCATCGGATGACAGCGTCCACACACGATTCGCCCCTCCCGTGTGTACATGCCAGTGCCTTGCCGGATACCCCAGAACGGTGTGAGGCGAGGCCGATGAAACCTTGATCGCCCAGGGGGTTGTGTATAGCGCAGCCCAAGAAGTTCCCCTGTGTGTAGACCCAGTGGTTCGACTTGAGAGCCAACAGCAAGGAGATAGACCCAGAGATTCGCAGCCGCGAGGCTTTAAACCCAGAGAATCACTCCCATTGGTTGGCGTGGATACCTTGTATAATCCTTGCCGGCCCGTTTGTCTTCGACGGAACGG